>WBNO01023436.1:395352-490855 GCA_013400575.1 Peucedramus taeniatus | reverse complement strand
CCACTGCCACTGCCGCCGGCGCGGCCGCCGCCTCCGGCACCGGGCCCGGGTGGAGCGGGGGAAACCGGGTCCTGCTCGCCCCGGCTGCCGCGGGCAGGTCTCGCCCCTTCTGCCGCAGGCCCAGGCCAAAAATCCCCCCAAAACATCGGGGAAGTCCAAGGAGGGCACTTGGCACCCCCGAGGGGCACAGCGCGTTCTCCTCGCTCACAGCCCGCTCCCCCAGAGCTTTACCGGGGCTCTTTCGGTTGCCAGAGCAGCTCTCGGGATCTTTGTGCTCAGTAGTTCACCCCGGAGAGCTGACTACAGCTTCCAACAGCCACCGGGGCTTGCTTTCAATTTCAGATTGTTTGGCATGTTCTCGGGTAACATTTGTCCTAAAGGTACCCTCAGTGAACGTTGGGAGTTGTAGTCAGTTCCTCTCGCAGTACTATTCCTTCTATTAGGGGCAGGACTGGTTGGGGTTTCAGTTTTGGTTTTGTTGATTTTTCCTTAGATCCCAGTAGAGGAGGGAGGCTGAGGCAGAATACAGCAGCATAAACCTGTATATTGTCATGTTAGCGAAGACCCCATTCCCTCAATTTCTGATTATACTTTAATTTCAAGCAAGGCTTTAGGAGTGAATTCACAAAAATATTTTAAAGGAAACATGTGCTTTTGATTCCTAGATTCTGCAGAAAGGAATTATGAGTTTCACAGCTTTTTTCTTTGTTTGCTGCTTTCTTGGGACTTGCTTTCCTTTCCTTCACTTAGACCATGTTCATCTGTATGCAACAGCCCCAACACATCAGTCTAAGGATGTTTCTGGCTGGGACAGTTGGTGGGTGCAGTTTTCAAGCAGGGCTGGCTTCTGCCTGGCTTCAGACCCAGGGCCCTGGAGAGCTGCTGATTATTCGTAACAATTAGAACATGAATTGTGGGAATGCAAACTTCCCTCTGGCCATCTGCCACTGGGACTTGGCCTTTCGTGGGGATACACCCCAACAGTGCAGCTTGGGGGACCTGTTGATCCTTGGCCTTTTTCTTGGCAGCATCAGTTAACAGCAGTGGTGCTTTTTGTAATGTGAGCACCTACTCTCCAAGGACTGGGCAGACTGGTGCCTCATGCTGCCAGCACCTGTCCCACCACAGTAACTGTTGGCCCTTATGACCGTTATGATTTCCTTTGCTTGTGACCCAGAGGTGACACCTCCTTTATCTCACAGCAATTCCCCCAGGCACTGACTTTTCCAGTCCTTTTGTCCTTGCAGTTCCACAGACGCTTACATTGCTGGAAAGAGGGATTGACCATAAGGTGAGATGGTTTGGACAATATTGTCCCTTTTAAAAGAGCCGCTGTCCCAAGAGGAGCTGTGATTGCACAGATTTGATCATCACTATTTAAACACAGGAGGGCGTTTAATATTTAAACTGATTGTGAGCACCTTCTGCTGGAAGTGCCTACTACAGCAAACCAAGCCTCCTGGTGTGATTAATGAAATCCATTGTGGCATTAATTTTCATCTCTAATGCTTCCTTCAGTGTATAAAACAAAAAGAGATTATATTGAGATGGTTTTAATCTCCCAAACAAAGCCTGAAACAAACCCCATTGCTGCATCTGTTAGGATAGGGATGAAGAAAAGCTATTGCTTGGATGGAGAGGGAAAAGCACATATAAATCAGTGAAATGCATTGTAAATATGCCACCATCTTAGTCAGGCATCTATACAAGCTTAATGTTCTTTTGGGGACTATTGACTGCAAAACATAACTGTGTTATCTGGAGTAACCCTGGATTAAAGCTTTGTTTATAGCACAACATATTATTGACTTCCACTTTAAAAAAATAGATTAAAAAATCCATTGTCCTATGAATTTAATTATTGGTTTGGCTTTTTAGAAATATGGTATGTTACTGCTTCTAAAACTCCTTTGTATGCTACTTTATTAGTATTTTATTTTGTATGTGTCATCCCAATCAAATACCTATGAAAAACTGTTAAGAATATAACAACACAGTTTCTTTACAATGAAATTGTGGCATTATCTATTAGGATCCTAAAATGTGTTTCAGCTGAGAGCTGGGACAGTTGCTGCCTGTAAGTGGACACCCAACTCCCATTTCTGCTCTTCTTGCCCTCCTTCAGCTTGGTTATGTCCTTAGGAGAGCCTCAGCCCAGAAAATAGAAGAACCAGTTACTTGAGACAAGTCAAACATGAGGCTGTTTTGTTTTAATTGCACTGCTGAAGTGAGACTTCACTCCTCAGGTACTGCAGTAGTGAGTAGTTCTTGGGGAGATTTACATCAGGCGTTTCAAGAGCTGATGCTCTTGTAACACAGAAGGTTCCTGTGTGTACAGAGCAAATGATCTTTCAGCCTGGAAATCACTCCAGGGATGTCCCTTTCTGAAAATGCAAGAAAGGCCAGACTGACTCAAGCACACAGAGAACCAAGAGCAAGTGACTGATGCCAGTGATGTCATCACAGAGCACAGAAATGTCACCTTGCCCAGGACACATTGCCTTCTTTGTGATATTAGCAAACAAGGGTGAAAATAAAGCATAGGTGTAAGAGTCTTTGTGAGAGGGTCAATCATTCTTTCCTTGCTCAGATTGAAATCTTGCAGGTCTGTATAAACTAGAAAGCAAAAGGTTCTATTCTTATGGGGGAAAAGGATGGCACTGACCTTGCCTCTAAGCAATTTTTTTTTCCTTCTTGCTTTTCCCCATCCCACAAGTACTGAATCCAGTAAATAAGCCATGGGGGGGTTGGAGAACTTGATTCAAGGAGCCATGCAGGGCAACCTGCCAGTGCAAATTCCCTCTGCTAAACAGGTTCCTAAAAGAGCAAGATACTGAAACAGGCAATCCAGCTTAAGCTGTGGATACAGCAGTGGCTATTGTCCTTCCCAGAGGGTCAAGGAGAGGTGAACTCTAAGCTGTGCAGGCTCTTCAAGCCCAGTGTCAAGTATATTGTTAAATCTGATGCTTTGAAATCTGTATTCTGCCTTGCAGGGATTTCACTGGTTGGTCTGTTCACAAAGGAAGTGTAGCAGAGGGTCTGGACCTTTGGTGGTTACACCAACAAATGCTGGAGCATGTAGAACTGTATGACTTGAGCAGGACAAAGCATTTTTCACACATCAGAAAAGCTGAAAATCCAATAAATGTCCAAGTGATTCAATCAATACCTTCACCTCAGCTGTGAGGGCAGCACTCAGATAACCGGCACTGCAAGGGATCATCCTTTTTTGTTTAGAGTAAGGGGAGAAAAAGATGTGTTGTGGGAAAGCCACAGCCAGACCTGTAAAAGTAGGTTATTGTCCTGTGCTTTTAAAGCCGACTGTGGTGAGAAAGGAATTCCCATCAACATCCTTAATCTTCCTGCCAGTGGGCTGACAGACTTTCAGGGCAGGCAGCACAAGCTATCAGGTTTCTTTTGCCATTCTCTCTCTCTCTTTTTCTCCTTCCTTCTCCCTCCCTGCCCCACTCCCCCCTTTCTGAATGATTAATTGCTTTATTCTTCTGTTTTTTGCACTTAATTTCTGACAAATATCTTCCTTTTTCTGGTTGGTTGTGTACCTCTGTGCCGAGGTGTTACAGCCACAGCCTCCTCTGCTGCAAGAAGTGCAGGCAGCCTCAGAGAGTTTGCAGTTACCCTAATGAATAATTAAAGGACATATGTGTCTTGCTTGCAAAACAGGCCAGAACTGCAAAGGCAGAGATAAGAGTCATGTGTGACCTTTCTTTCTTTTTGCTTCTGTAATGTCCAAAGCTACCCAGTGTGTGTGTGCCCAGTTTTTCCCTGATGAGTAGAGGAAATACAGGATGGAAAGGTATATTTGCAGAGCTTGGTAAGGGTGAAAAAACCAGAGATTTATCATTAAACAGAAGGGAAGAAAACTGCTATGAGTGTTAGCCAAGCAAGATGTAGTAAAATAAAAGACCATCCTGATTTTTCTCAAGGCTCAAAATCTCCACAGAGTTTCTGACAAGTTTGTTTTTTCCCCCAGGGTTATCAATATCACATCAGGTAGAACAGAAAGACCACTCATCCACCATGGTGACTCATGGCATTGAAGTTAAGGGAAACATCCCTTGACTGCTAAGGGGGTAGAGCATGGATGACTCAGGAGTGCCCAAGGACAGAGCCAACATCATGCTGTGCTCACCCTACCTGTGTGTAAGGAACAAGGGGTGCAAAGGGAAAAGAACAGGGGAAGAGTATGGCTTGTAATATGGCACATAGGAGTTAGAGATGTAACTATTTTGTACTATAGGTTTTAGTCTCTGTGAATTGTGATGTTTGGAAGCATTCTGTAACAGTCTTTCCAAAACAAAGCTGACAGTGCCAGGAACAAGCAGAACTACAGTGGACCTGGAGGAGTTGCATGGCCAATATTTCAGGCCAGTTTGATCTCTTTGGGGTACCCCACCAACAGTGTGGCTTTGGTTCACACCCTGATCTTACACACATGCTGCCTTGCACTTGAGGCTCATTCTTGGCTTACCATGGTCCAGGGAGACTCTGGACACAGGATCCAAGCTGGCTCCTTCTTAGTGGGACAATCTTCCAACACTTATGCCAAGAGGGCTCCCATCCTCACACACCCTTGTGCCAGCTGCTGGGATTGCAGTGTGCCCTTGGCAGCATGTGACAGACTGCTGGAGCTGCTCAGAGCTGCTGGAGAAGCTGCAAAGAAACAGAAAATGTCTCAGGGACACGGCGAGCACAACAGGGTGCAGAGCAGAGCTGGGCTGGGGACATGCAGGGTGGCATTGAACACTCACATGAGAGGTGTTGGGTCTGAGTGTTCCCACACAAACCCAGCTGTGGGCTGGCTGCTTCTGCAGCCCAAAGGATGTAATGGTTCCATGGGCAGATGTACATCTACATCTAGATTGGTGCTGTGTTTTTTTAATGAACTAGGTGTTTTCAGCAGTGGGTGTGAGTTCTCCCTCTTGAATCTTGCCACATGAAATGTTTGCCAAGCCTTTGTGGAACAAACACTCCTATTAAGAATTAAAAAGTAGCTTGTGCCTTTGCTCATATTAAGGCACAAACTGAGAGGGCTGTTCTTGTTGTATTTCTTTACAGCAAACCTTTAGGTCCTAAAATTACCTGTCATGGTGTAGGCCATGGAGTTCTGCAACCATTAAATGATTGGACATGACTTTGTGCTTTGTTGTAGGGAAAAATACTTGTTCACTATGATCTCCCTCTGCTTCTTAGGGATATGCTGTGATTTGTAATGACTTGTTTTAGGAATGCTGGTCTTTGATCTGGCATTACTGCATTGTAATTGACCATGTGGACACAAAGCAATGGTGGGGTTTAATGCAGCCTCTTTCACTCACTGTTGTGGTCAATTATTTCATGATAATGGCAACTCTGCCAGGTATTTTTGCTTCATTGAGCAATTATGTTGTTATGGAAACTGGTATTCTATAAATTATCTGAAGAGAGGCCTGATTCACTTCTTGGGAACAAGAAATTTTAAAGTAAAAAGTACAGGATAACAGGATTTTTCATTAGCTGTATACTTATTTGTGTAATTACTAATCCTTAGAGCTGTTAACTCCTTGGTGCAAATACCAGCACCTTTGTGTCCCTGCAGGATCTGCTCTATTGTCACATCATTAGGAGCCAGACCATCCTGCCCAGGGGGAGGCATCCTGGGTATGTGCAGCACAGAAGCTTTCAGAGGAGCTTTTGCAGCACCCATTACCTATGAGAGTAATCCCCTTTCATGCTCTGAGCTGTTTCCTCAGCACTTTCCAAGAGCATGAACTACAATAAACATGTGGGTGGAAAACCATTGAACAGAAGTAATTAAGTTGCTCTTGGTGAGCTAAAGCTCATTCTACATGGATGAGGAACCCTGCATTAGCTTGAGGTAGTCAGTGCTATTCCCCAGCATCTTTCTCCTTTCTCATGCTTTCAAACTGTGATTTCTTCTGGTTCTTTTTAACAGTTGAGT
The DNA here is from genome assembly GCA_013400575.1 of Peucedramus taeniatus. Taxonomy (NCBI): domain Eukaryota; kingdom Metazoa; phylum Chordata; class Aves; order Passeriformes; family Fringillidae; genus Peucedramus; species Peucedramus taeniatus. The sequence goes on along the minus strand of WBNO01023436.1, from coordinate 484,896 downwards.
TACTAAAAGAACATTGTCACCTTTTACATGTTATGGGGACACTGTCTCCCTGGGCCCCAGGAGTGCTCTGCACTGTCAGGAGCAATAACCTCTCCTCCTCCTAGCTCTGGAGGCACCTGGAAATCTCTTTGCTGTGTCAGCCCTGCCATGGGGAGACCTGCAAGTACTAGGGAACCAGTCTCCAGATGATGTTTTCCCTGAATATCGGGTTTTAATTTGGGAGGCAGTAATCAACCTTGCTATAAAAATAGCCAAGTCTTGATTTCTCCAGAAAAATGAAAATCCCGTGTCTTCTCATCCTAGTTGCTGGATTCTAAATCCCCTTCAGTTTTGTCAGCACCCTTCTGTTTCACAGAATGGCGAGTTGCCAGACTGGTGTATCATCTCCCTGGGGTCTGCTGCCCACATAGCACGTATTCAAATTCAAAATAGCAGACTTTGTACGAGTGCAGGACAGCTTCAGCTGGCAGAAAAAGATTTGGGTTTTTTACAAATGTGGTTACATATTGGTGCCTGAGAACAATTCACAATGAAATGCAACCTGCTATGAGTGACTTCCATTTTAAGCACATATTATGTATAGGAGTTTTCAAGAGAGAAAGAATTGCCAAATTCAGCCAAGACATACTGTTGAATTATGGGTATTGCTTCCTGCTGTTTAATTACCTGCAGACTGCACTATCCTGTTGGAAAGGCAAGGCAGAACAGTTTTCATCTGGCAAAAGTATTTCTGTAGGATTACAAAGTAAATTATTTTTCATCACTTTTACTGCTCAGAAAACTGATGTATATTTTTTTCCCTCATTTAGGGACTTGAATCACAAACAAAATCAGAATGTAAAAAGCTTCTTTATTTTCTTGTTTTACTGCAAACATAAGAACTCCTCTTTACAGCACTGTGCAAAGATCCCTGGATGTGGCACATGGCATCTGCTTTTGGAGAGGAAGCAAAACCAGACTTTTCCCAAAACTACACACCACTCCTCCCTGTACTGTCTGCTTTCCAAGGAGTTCAAAGCTCTTCACAGAAACCATAATGAGGCAACTCTTGGGGTGACATTGTCCTGTAATCCCTGTTCCCCTTTCACAGAGGGATGAGGAGAAGCCAAGGCAGTAACTTGCCAACAGTTCCCAATGCCAAGGCATGCAAATCTCATGATTAAGTTGTGACCCACAGTCGTAGCCCTTAGATCACAGTTTCTCTTCAAGAGCCAAGTCACAAAAGGAAAACAAAAGAGATCCTGTCAATATCTCTTTACAATGACTACACTGCTTTGGTTTTTGAGTCAGACTCCCGAGGATCAAGGAAGGAGCTGCTGTAACACAGCTGAAGTCACAGATATATAACAGTGATGGTATAAAACAGCTGAATAGAACAAGAGCAAGAGAGAAGGCTGAAGCTCCAGAGGGCTTGAGATCAAAACATAAGCAACATCGAAAACATGAAAGAGATTGGTCTTAAATACTAGAAAGGACCAATGTAGAGAATTAATCCATATTACAGTAATTTTACTGGTCCATTTTAGAGTAATTTTTTTTAGATTTTAAATTGTGAGATAAATTATTCTTGTAATTTTAAAAAGTATTTCTTTATTCCTGCTGGGAGGACCTAGTTGACATCAGTTGTAAATGTGTTAGGACAGAAAAATCAAAGTGTTTAACTGCTGCGAGGCACTCTCATCATATCATAATGCCTTTTGAAGCGGTAATTCAATGATTGATCAGAGGAGATCTAATTAACTGACTACATTATATGAAAAAAACAACCATGGAGAAAGCTGTGATACTCTGGGTATCACATTCATCAGAATCTTTGCTCTGCTGCATGGGTGTGGGTGTACTAAGGAAAAGACAAACCTTCATTCAATGGATAACCTAAAAATAAACCTTAAAAGTTTCCTTTCTCTTTCTATCCCGCCTTTCCCATATTATTGCTTTGCATACTTCTAGACATTTTAGGAAGTGCATAGACCATATTTGTCACTAAAATATTCAGCATTAAGCTAACTGCTTAAATCTAATATTCACCCACACATTATCTATATGGGGGTGAAATTTAGATGTGAACATTACCTTAATAAAGTGCCTTCTATTCTTGTTTCCCATTTTTGCATTTTGCTGTACAGCATTCCATGCCTGCAGGGGCTGGTTGAGCTCAGTTGCATTGGGAATGACATTTATGAACATTTAGTGCAGCCTCTGTGTGAGTTCACAGCCAACTTCTCCCATGGGGTGTGTGAAGGCAGTGATGTGACAAAAAGGGAGCCAGATACTCTTCACTGGGATCAATGAATATGTTGACATGCTGTTGTCAAATGATATGAAGATTGGGTACATATTTTTCTTACTCAATGGCCTTTCATCCTGAATGTAGACTGATAAAACTCCACAGCAATCCAGGCTCTGGGTTTGGCTGAATGCCCTTTGGTCTGTGATTCTCCTCTCTCTTGGAGATCAGGTTATTTTATAAAGCTCCACACCTTTGCCTGCCTAGAATGACATGAAATCAGCTTTGTTGAGCAGTAAGGGAAAAGTCATCAAAAATCATATTTTGTACATTATTTCAGTGCTGTGGGTTAGCTTGCCACTTATTTGGGTATCAGGTTTCTTCCAGCAACACTTTGCTATTAAAAATATATCTTAGTTTAAATAAACATGGTTTTGCCTATTTTAGTCATCCTCTTTTAGGTCAGTGTCAGATGTAGCCTTATGTGAAGAATTTAGTTTTTATTTTCCCTCACTGTTTTCATATAAAGCCATCATATAGACAGATGAGTTTTGCTTCCCCAAGTTTACACTTAAATGAAGAAATTTCAGTGAAGGCCAAAAACGAAGGCAGCAATTACCTTCCAAATATTCCATTATTGAATATCCTCACAGAAGAGCCCGTATGGCTTCACATTTCAAAGTCTGGCTCATAATCCTTGCTACTCCCTGGGTCATTTTTGTGCTACTCAGTATAAAATACACACTGTGTCAGTTTTACTCCAGTTATTTAACTCCAAAGGAGTAACCCATATACAATTAGCTGAAATAATTATGGGTTTGCCCTTCAAGTGTTTTTGTTTGTTGAGTCTTTCAGAACTTACTCAGTGGGAAAAAGAAGATGCTTGCCCACAACATAATACATCTGCAGAGTTCAGGAAATATTGTCTCACTTTTTGAAGCACACCAAGTGTGCACACCAGTGCAGAAGCCTCCTGGGAATTTGCTGTGGGCATGAAAGGTAAGAGCTTACTGTGATTTTTAGTGTGTCTGCACATGCGTCACCCTTGGTTGCTTCTCTTTCTCTCCTGATGACTTTTCAGCTCAATAAGGTGTAGCATAAATAACCTGCAGTGCTACAGCCACCAGAAATTGGAAAATCATTCAGCAGCACAGCATAAGAGCCACCTCCAGCCGATGGGGGAAACGCCATGGGTCAGGGAGGTGATTTATGGGAAACATCTCTCAACTGCTACAGAATTAGCACCTAGAGTTGGAAAAAGAATCTGGAATAAAGGAATCTACCTCTATGGAAAAGTGCCTCACTCTGCACTTCAAATGTTTTGTTTTAAAAGCTGGAGCTGTATTTATAGAAATTAAAATGGGGCTCCCCTGTGCCAGCCTTTTGTATCTATTATTCTAACATGCTCCTGTTGAACTTGTCTGGCTTTCTCCTACCATTAATTGTATCTATTAGTTGTTAGTCTGTTGAACCTTTCCTTTATCTCAGTTTTTGAAGAGTAAGAGTAGTTTGAGTAGTTGGAGAATGCTGCCTAAGCCAGTGATTGTGTTTGTAAAACAGAAACATTATGTTCTTCATTATTTACAGTCATTGTAAATGGAAAATGCATCTATTGTTTGTGTTGCTCTGAAATTATGTATTGCTCTTTCAGACACCTGAGGACCCGTTATTGCCTCCTGAATTTTTGTGTTTGTCTGTGAGAGAAAATGCCCTTTATTGTCCTATCTCAGAAACACCATCTCATCAATTGGGAACCGATTTAGAATTCTTTTAATTCAGCAGATCATTAGAATATATATGACACTTCCAGGGAAAATTAAATCATGTGGAAGCAATAAAAGACTAGCAGTTATGTCTGATCAACAGTAATAGTCCAGCATCTTGGGAGAAAATAAAGTATTTTAATTCAGAAGTCTATCAACATTTAACAAAGCTGAATTGCGTATTTTTAGCCCATTACAAAATTACCAGTATTTGGAAATTGGTTTTGTATTGTTTTGTGTGCATTTTGTTGTTGTTGTTTTGTAGGTTTTGTTTGTTTTGTTTTGTATTTTTTTTTTTGGTGGGGATAAGGGGAAAGGGTGAAAAGACAGCTGCAAGGACTTGTAGCACATTCTAATTCTTTATTTTGTTTGACCTGATTTAACAAGCTTCCTCTGTTGAAATATCATCGTCTATGTCGGGAATTATGTCAGGAAGCACAATATGTGCAGTGTGGGTGAGTGAGCTTGCAAAAACTGTCAATGAAGATCAATTACAGGAATTTTTGAATTACACATTAGATAAGAAGCAGATGACTTCTTTTCCCTTGCAACTGCGCTGTTAACTATTTTTGTCTAAATTAAAATACAGCCGTAGAGGCAGTGGAAATCTGTCACTGCGCGTCACAGGCTGCCCAGGCTTATTGATCATTTTCTTCTTTATGACTGAGGTCCTGCAGAGCCATGGTTTTGGCACAGAGCTCTGTGCAGAGGAAGCCAGAGAGCAGCAATCCACTAACAACCTAGGATTTATATGCAGCTTGGGCAGAAATGGCCCTTTACAAATGACTTGGTAGGCATAAAAGGAAAAATGCTATTTAGGAGCTGCCATTTTCTGATGTGTTGGTACTGCTGAATGATGGAGTGGGGGTTGTGTGTCCTTCTCTCACACCACAGCTGGGCAGGCAATGAAAGGGGGAGGAAGCCTTGTTCCTGCACCTTCACTGTTTATAAATACCTTGGATCAGCCTGTTCATTGGATATTTCTGAATGTGGAATAGCATTTTTTTTTTGCCCCAAGAGGCTACATATAAGGGGGAAGACTTTTGCAGACTCTACACAGCTGTTGAACACCACTGCCAGCATTTCCTGGCTGTGCCTCTGGCTCAGTTTGGAGCTGAATTCCAGAAAACAAGTAGGATTTAAAGAACCCTTTTCAAGAGAGAAGTAGCAGTTCTTATTCACAGGAACTAGATGATATATCATCTTTTGAGGCTGGGATACTGAAAGGCATCAGAATGAAAGCCAGAGGAACATAGAGAGGAAAGAGGTGCAACAAACTATGCAGCCTGTGTGCATATCTTTTATTCCAGCATCTTGTATTCTAAATAATCTTTATTTTGTAGTATCTGTTCATGGAGGAATAGGTTGTTGCAGACTCCTCCACTGATTTAAATGCTGTCTTCTGGAGGAGTCTAAGTGGTAGCTGGTTGTTAACAAATAACAATTACTTATGATAGATTTTAAAAATTTATTTATTTATATTAGCTATTGTTGCTTTTTGTCATTCTGAGGTTGGCTATTAGGCTTTTTTTGATAGCTCTGATATAAAAAGCTGACTACTTTCTGCTTTGTGCTTAAAAGCTTTAAGATGTGGGGTGTGCCAAGTCTGCACCTTCCCCTCATTTCCAAGGGACTAATTGCTACTAATTGTTCTCTTCCACTGGCACAACTCATTAATGCTGCATCTGATCCATTTCAAATTTCAGAGAAGCAATGCACAAGATCCATTGCTCTGAGGAAAACTGGAGGGCTAAGTGGTGAGAGGAATAGAAAACAGAAAATATTCTACCTTAGTACTTTGGTAATTAATTCAGTTATAGAGGAATTTGAAATAATAAACCCACCTTTCATTAAAAAGTTATTTTCAAAACAAAAGTCAACCTGCAGTACTTTAAAAACACAAGGAAAAAAAGAAGTGGCCTAAAGCCATTTTTTATTCAGGAAATGTTTATTCCACAGAAACTCTTTCACATGGAGTTTCCATTCTTCTTTCAAGATTTGTATTTTTGTATCCAGCCTTTGGCTAAAAATGGCAAAATGCAATTCCTTGGCAGACCATGAGCATTGCACCATTGCAACAACTTCCCACCTTCCCATTTTTTTTTTTTTTGGAGGAAGAATATACTGGGTTTGGAGACTTTTCTTTCCAGGTAGTAAAGGAAATTTAAAAGTGTGAGAAAACAATGTGAGCCAGGCCAATCACCATGAGAAATGGTGAAGAGCACTCCAAAAAAAGCAATTTCACCATGCAATGACCTCCAAAGCAGCCAGAAATTGTCATTCACTTCCTTTATGAACCTTAAATTACTTCACTGTTTGTCAGTGTTATTTCTTAATCATGCATTCATCACAATTCTTAACATGGAAAAGCTGTTTAAAAATGAGAATCCCACAACAGTCACTGTAAAATATCTCCTGGCCTCCAAGCAAACTACAGAACTAATTCTAGAAGAATTAAATAAAGTAACATGTAGGCTGTCATTGCCGAGCTCTTCGGGACAGGAATGAACACACCCACTCAGAGCAAGAACATCTAAAATCCATAAGGTACCAAAACTGTGATTCCAGATTAAAAAATGAGCAGGCAATCAAATCGAAATTTCTTTTAGTCTCACCTGGAAGAGTCCTTTGACATTAAAACTGTCATTACCTCATCTGCTGTTTTTATTTATACTCTGCACAAAGTGCTACTATTGTTCTTTTTTACCCTATTCACACTGCCCACCATGCTATAGGGCTGCAGAGCACAGATTATTGGTTACTGGAATTTTTGGAATAAATCTTCAAAGGAAAAAAAGTTTATTTCAAGTTCAATTACACAAAGAATCCAATCTACCTCTGTATCTTAAATCATCAGTTAGTAAAGACTGGGTTTGTTTTCTTTTAAAAAGCTGTCATCATTTTAAGAGACATATTTTGTTTAATCTATTTTCATACTTAATTTTGATACTTCAGTCTGATGGTATTTGTTTTTGTAACAAAATACCTGGGCACTGATGCCCAATCCCACAAACAAGCAAATTACTGCTGTAGTTGAGGAAAGGATGTATTTTCTGTGGATTTGTTGGTTTAAGGCAAAGAAAAGAGTCCTGCTGTGAACCTCTAGGATTCATTCACCCTAGGACCAACATATGATTAAATTTTAATAAGTTTTAATTGTGCTCTCAAAAGAATCCTGTCTCTTCACCATAAAGGTACTGTTGTTCTTTTTTCTTTTGGCATCCAAGTAAAATATAACTGGATATGGCCATTTTTATGTGATTATTCTATCTAAATTCCAGAGTAATTGAGTGTTATGTTAGATGCAGTTGCCGTCTGATAAGCAGCACCTGCCCTGTTTCTAGGTTTCATCTGGTAAACCAGAGTTGCCTTCCCTTCCTCATCAATGAAAACATGCAAGTGGTTCTTTAGGACATTTAAAACAAAACTATTTTTATAATGGCTCAGATACTTTATCAGTTTTGCTTTAATTAAGCTCCTGTCACCTGTTGCTGTGCAACATGTAATTCCCATTAAGTCATGACAAATGTAGTTTTCAGCAGCTCCAGGAGATGTTAATGTGAACACATCAATATTCATGTCTCTTGACAGATCATGAGGTTTAATAAATTGCTTTCTATAAAATAATTTTTGTGGAATCAGGGGTGTTCCTCTGATAGCACAAAGGAAGCCTGAAGCTGAGATATATAAAATATAATTTGCTTTTCACTGCATCTACAGGTTAATAAATTATTTCTCTGGAAAGTAATGAGGGATTTGTTATAGGCTAAATATTAAAAAAAAATGTAGAAGACAACTAGGATTAAAAAAAGCACTTCACTTTCATGAGGTTAAATGCTCCATCTGCACATAAAGAAAGATTCTTAGTAACAAAATTACTATTCTGTTACTATTCTGTTACTATTCTGTTACTATTTCATTTTGGTCACACCAGAAATTTATCATGATTATGTTTTGGCTTACAGGGAAATTCAACATATGGCTGTGTGTTAGGAGAGTGTGGTCACAACTGAGCAGTGTGTGCTGGAATGAGGAACCCTCAGAACTGGGATTTGGTCTGAAGAGTATCATCACATATGTCTGTTTGCATTTTTATGAATAAATCAAAAGAGAGATGACAACTATGTATCTAATAGGAAGGCTCTGTGTTTTAAAAACTGTTTTAATGGATTTTACTTCTGTAAATATGAAGAAAATAGATGCAATACATAAAAAACCCCAGTGAACATTAGCACTTGTATAATACAATTATTAGCATATTGCTAATACAAACGAAAAAGGCCCTTAATATTTTAGTCAAAATAACCTTGAAGAATATTATCTCTGTGCCTACCTTCTAGTAGGAAGTTTATGGAAAAAACACCAAACAGCCTTTCAGGTCTTTTAAAGTTTCATTTCCTTTTTGCTTATCCCAGGAGGATGACAGCAGAGTGGTCTTTTTCCAAAAATTCTCAGGAGGAAATTAAAAATACTGCAGAAGGAAAAACAAAGTAATTGTTTTCCTGGTGATTATTTCTCTTTGTCTTCATATCTTTGATAAGGAATTTACTTCCCTTTTCCATAACTCTTCTTCCCAAATCTGTGTTTTGCAAATATTCCTATCCTCTGTAGTGTGCATGACTATTATGCCAGGTTGGATACTTTGTGATAGTTTGGGAGAAGAAAGTGGAACAAAATGTGTCAGGAATCTTAAGGATTATTTAAGTCCCATTAAGCAGTGGGGAGAGCTACACTTAGCAAGGGTTTATGACAGTATTGGAGTCAGCCAAGTTAAACTCTTTATTTTGAAACAGGAAGTGGTAACCCAGGTGTGATCAGGGTTAGGGCTGAAGAAAGAGCTCGGTTTATTACAACCTCATTTAAATATTGGTGAGTTAGAGAAAGGGATAGAGCTGATAAAGGCAAATTCATTTTTTATTTTCATATGGAATTATAGATTATAGATTGACGTACAGATTAGCTATGGTGAAGGCCTTGCTGAAGAGCATGATTTATGTCTGGCATCCACATCCCCTGGAAGCCTTGGCTGCAGACCCATCTGCATGTACAGCATCACAATTTGGAAAGAACAGAGCTGTAAAGATTTGCAAGGTAGAACAAAACCCCAGGTTTTTGGTCATACTTAGCTCTCAGCATTGTGATAGCACAAGCCCTGTTTATTTATTATTTTCTGAGCATGTATAAATTCATTACCACCTTGGGCACAGCCACGAGTGCTCCACAGATGAAGAGATTTCCAAGTAATGCTGCTGTAAATACAGAAGTTCACAGCCAGATGGTGTTGGGGGGGACTTGGCAGCTCTCTGCCCATTAAAATATGGTGAGGTTAGTTAGGATGAGGATCTGAGCACCAGGCTCTTGGCAAAAACCTGGTGTACCTGTCTGCCTGGTCGTTTACTTCTATTTTTATGGGGTATCTTAGACCTCAGGCAAGCCTGAAGGGTGTTACTGTGACAAGCAATCCTGGGAACAGTCACCTTGGAGCACAATGCAGCAGCATGAGGGAGGAGAATTTGGGCCAAGGAACAAAAGGGAAACCCCTACTCTTATAATAAAATAATGTCAAACAGATGGTAACCAAATCAATGCATGGTGAGATGTCAAAACATGTTGAGCACCATATTGGGACCTGCTTAGGGAAAATCAGTGCTATTTATTCTGTTACACTTTTGAACAACCTATTAATTTAATGGTAGGAATAAGCCCTTGCTTTGTAAAGTTGCAAGTCTGCTGCTGCTCCCTCCAGTTAAGTGAGGTTGTACCCAGGAGCAGCTGTCAAGTTCAAGGAGTGATACATAATTTGGCTGTTACAAAGGACTGGTGCACTATGATTTCTCTTGATAAAAATACTAAAGGTAGGAAAGAATCATCACTTTCACTCTGAAAACTTTAGATCATCAATTTAAAGAAAATACATGTTCTTCTGAACAGGTATTTATTTTTTTACCGGAGACATCAGAAATTGGTACTGAGGTGTTAGCACTGAAACTGCACAGTGTTTCTCTCCTCTCCTCTCCTCCCCTCCTCTCATCTGCCACTTCAGTTGTTTTCTTACCATTTGAGAACAGTTCTAATGCAACTGCATTTTTATGCTACTATTTGATTTTGCTGCTAGACATTCCTGTTTACCTAAGTCTGTTACAGAGCAACAAAGAAGGAAAAACCAGCACGTGATCTTGTATCACATGGCTGCTTCTAGCAAAATATGCATTTAAAGGCCTCTTAAAGGGAAGTAATCTAACTTGAGTCTTCACCTAAATGATGAGGAAAACTGTATCTGTCCCAAAGGCTTTCAAGAGCCAGCTTCTTTGCTTGCAAACACTCAAAAAAAAATCTTTATTTGGAAAAATTAATTATAAACCTGTAAATCAGTAAACTGATGCTATTGTTGGGCAGCTGAGAGAGGCCTGTGGTCCAGCCAAGCAGCTCACATGGCTGGTTAAATTTGGGATATTGTGTGGGACACCGGAGCCAGTGTTCATGTTCTGAAGGGAAAGGGGAGCATTAATGTACGTGAGATGAGACCCTTGATGAGCCATCTCCTCTCCCAGTGTGTGGTTCAGCTGTTCCACACACCCTGCAGAGAAGAGGGAAGAGAATCAGCCACACCTTGTGATTTGAACATGATACAGATCTGAGCTGTCCAGATGCAGAACCCAGGTCTTCTGCTGCCCCCATTTTCTAAATGATGTGCAGATATGGTGATATCCCCAGTGGAATTAGAAACAGTGTGGATATTTTACAGTAATTCTGGCAGCTAAAACAGAGGGGGTTAATGATATTTACTGAGGAGACAGGCTTCAGAAAGGGAAAGACAGAGTAGCCAGAAGTTCTCTTACTTTGGATGGCAGATTTGTTCAAAATCTAGGGTAGAGCACCTTTAGACATGGCAGGGCTCCAATATCAGGATGTTGTATTTTACTAAAATGCACTACCATGGCAATTGCCCAGTTCATGCACAGGAAGCTCTTTACTGCATTTCTGTTTTAGAGCAGATCTCCCTGGGAAATGCGGATGTGGATGAGACACAGCCAGTGACAGTATCCTGAGTGCAGTCCAAAACCAAACTGGCAGTGCAGGTAGTGGACAATAAATTAGATTTTAAAAACTCTTTCAGGCTTTGTAACTTGAAATGAACCCAGCTATGTAAGTTTCAGATGAGAAATACACCACAAACATGTCAGTGTTCCAGGGGTGGACTGGGGGAGGTGAAAGGAAGCACAAATATGTAAAATTATTTGTATGAAGTCAAATGTAATCAATCCATCAGTGCATTACTTGATCAGCAAGATGCCAAACCAGTATTAGCATCATTAAAATGAATGCAAGAGAACAAATGATGTTATTTTATGTCACTCACAGCAACATGATTATTTTTAAGGACCACACCACCGAGGTTTCTATCACCAGATTAAAGCTTGCCCAGACACTGTCAAACAAGGGGCTGTGCTTTGCACCCCTGCGATGTCTGCAGGTCACACCAGTGCTCCCTGCCGATGTCCTCCAGGGACATCTCCGCACGGATCCATCGGATCCACCCTCACAAGGTCATCCTGCATCCCACTGAACGTTCTGAGGACGCGTCACTGACACAGGGGTGCCGAGCTGGAAGCCTTTCACCCGTGCCTCACTTGAAAGTTAATCACCCTGTATCTGAATAAAACGGCATACAGAAAGGGTCATAAAGATCAGGCAAGCATTTTACAAAAGGAAATTTAAAGCTTCTGAACACCTTTCCATTTCCCCTCTGGCTGCCCTACCTGGCACCAGCTTCTGCCAACTATGACGCCTAGAGTAGGGTTGAGCCAGCTCCACTCAGAACTACTGGGAATGAGTCATTTTTCCTTTTTAAGATTTGGCACGGGAAAATAAACAAACAAACAAAAAGACGTGAAATACACGACAAGGGCGAGCAAACCCGTGAGGGCAGTGTCCGAAGGCCCTCCTGTTCTCCCTCCGGAGCTGAGGAATCCCCGCGGCACCGGGGTCCCCTCAGGGTCCCCTCAGGGTCCCCTCAGAACCCGCGGCCGCTCCCGCCCTCACGGGGCCGCTGCCACACCCGGGCTGGGCTTCCTGCCCCGCCGGCCTGCGATTGGCCCTCGCCGCCGTGCCAGAAGTGACGTCAGGAGCCACACGCCCACCGCGCCGTTCAAACGCTGGCGGCGGTAAAAGCGGGGCGCGCGCGGGCATTGAGGGGACTCGGGGGGTTTCGGGAACGGGGCGGCTCTGAGGGACCTGAGGGGAGAACGGGGCTTGGGACAGGGCGGCGCTGAGGGGGGAACGGGGCTTGGGACAGGGCGGCGCTGAGGGGAGAACGGGGCTTGGGACAGGGCGGCTCTGAAGGGAGAACGGGGCTTGGGACAGGGCGGCGCTGAAGGGAGAACGGGGCTTGGGACAGGGCGGCGCTGAGGGGAGAACGGGGCTTGGGACAGGGCGGCTCTGGGGGGGACACGGGGCCGCCCGCTGTAAGCTCCGGAGGCCGGGGGGCTCCACGCCCTGCCAGCGAGGTGGTAGGGTCACCGTCCCTGGAGGTGTTTAAGGAAAGGCTGGCCGAGGCGCTGAGTGCCGCGGGGAGGGTGGCACGGCAGGGTTCGCTCACAGGATGGACTCGGAGGTCTTTTTCAACGTAATTGCTTCTGTGCTTTTCCTCACTTTAGTTGCTGGGGCTCCCCAGGCGCGTTTAGACTAACAAATTTTGTCCCCGAGGAAAAGTAGATGTTACTTAAATTACATCCCCCCATATCCATATTTTTTGCTTAGAGTCAGCCAGTGAAGTGCTTCCTGAATGTCCCTGTTTTGTTCTTCAGGTGATCGTTTCTATGAGATAAGCTGTAAAGATGCTGAAGTTTAAATGTGGAGCCCGAAATGCGGTCGAGGCAGGACCGCTGGAGCCCATCACCAGCCGAGTGTCTCGGCTAAATCTGCTCTTTCAGGTGAAGGATATCTGGCCTGGGAGCAGCTGATCTCAGTTTTGTCCTTGTCCACCCCTAGTATCTCAAAATACAGCTTTGCTTGTTTGGATGCTGAAACCATACCTGTGTCATTCTTTGGGGTAAAAGAAAGGGGTAACTAGGTGAAGTTCAAAGTGTACCTGGTTTGCACAAAATTCAGTGGATAGTAACTGGTCTTATGTTTTGTGCATCTGCTGATGTTTTAGCCTGATAGATTTTTCCACATAAAAATGGAATATTGCTTTCTGTGCCCGTAATCTTTAGTTTTTTCATGAGTGAAGGAGCTGTGGGTTGTCCCAAGATGAATTTACCTAAGGGGCTGCTTTTTCATCATCTGAGATCCAGCAGTTTTTCCTTCCAGAGCCACTATTGATGCTGATTTCTTGAATTGTTTGTACCATGAAAAGACCTGCATGATGCAATGTCAAGGAAAAGGCCAGTCAGATCAGAGTCATCAGGAGGCTATAGATTGTTGAAATTTGAATCACAGCTTTCTTGAGACTGCTAGTTTAGTTGCTTGAAACTTTAAAGGATTGCTTTGTCTAAAAGAAAAATACCTGTAACAGCTATTACAGATAGACATAGTGAGTTGATATATTTACCCCACACTTCTGTATAATTTCCCTAATTTCTGAAGTAGTGATTTTAAAATGGATATATATTATCTGCTCTATACATCTGTTATTGATTTGAGGCTTTTCATTGTTGTCTGAGACTCCATCTGCTGTTGCTGCTTTTTTTTTCCAGGGGAAGCCACTCTTTGTGACTCAACAGCAGATGTCTCCTCTCTCCCGGGAAGGCATCCTTGATTCATTATTTGTTCTTTTTGAAGAATGCAGAAACCCTGCTTTAATGAAAATTAAACATGTTGGCAACTTTGTCAAGAAGTGTAAGTTTGTTTAGACTAATTTTCAGGTGTCACTTTATAAAACAGTTCTCAAGAATCTGGATGTTAGAGTAATGCTTTAATTGCTTTGATTGTAACCCAGGACTTCGAGCATCTGATTTTTTGTTGGCAGACACAACTCTGCAAAGGGGATCTTGGCAGTCTTGGTAAGGATTTGTTCAGGTCTGAGGAGATCAAATGCAAGTGGCCCTTGAAGTGCTGTGACTCAAACATGCCTCCTTCTTAGTCTGTACTCTATTTATATTTCAAGAGGTACTTTCTTGGAAAGTGAGTACTGGCTACAGCAAAGCTCTGAGTGTGTACCACAGAAGGGTGTCAGAAAATGAGAGCAAGATAGTGACTATGAGAAAAAAAAGATTTGAGAAAGAAACTTGGTAATCCCTGGCTCTTTCACCTTTTGGATTCCGTGTGTTACATGAGTTTTGCGTGTGTAACTTGTAAAGAGTATTTCTGTGCTTCAGAAATACAGGTCCTAAAGGAACAAATATTTTATTGATAATGTGCTCAGATTCCTTTTGGGGAAGAGCAAAGAAAATTTCCATCAATTTTTCCATTAAGATGTAGCAGAAAGACATTTGATTTCAAGTAACATATTGTGCCCCCTGTTATAGTCCCATCCAACAGTTTTTAGGTATTATTAGCAGACAATAATTTTCTGCTAGTTTGAAGAATTTTTAGAACCATCTCCTGTGAGTGACTGATTATCACAGTGCATGCTGGCTGGAACTAGTCAGTGGAAAACTTGAGCTGAATATCTGCAATAAATGCCTGTGGTTGGTTGTTAGACAATAGACTGGTGCCTCCCTCAGGCAGAGGAGCAAACCCTGCCCCTGGACTAGAACTCACTGGGTAAAGCCCTCATGTTTAGAGAATATACTTTGTATTGGTAAAGGATGGCTGGAAAGAAATTAGGAACCAAAGAGGTTCTCAGCCTCTGATGTTATGAATGGGACAGAATTATGGTTGCTATGGGAACTGTCTTAGCATTTCCTGAGCCTTTTGTATGTACCATATTTCAGACTTAACTCTGCATTGATACAGTCTTTTTCTAGTTCTGATGCATGCTGTTATTTTTAAGAAGCATATTCTGGAAAGATTTAACATTTCTTGAGAATCTGGAACTAAATGTTGGAATTTTTTTGGTTTTGGTTTGCTGGAGCTTTTTTAAATTTTATTCCCCAGTTTCGATGTTGTCTCTTTTTTATAAAATGCCAGTTGCCAAATGTAAAAATAAGTTTTTTATTTTTATAGATGCAGAGGCTATCGCTGAACTAAAGGAAATGCAACCCAGTGTGAAGGACTTTGAAGTAAAGAGTGTGGTTGGCTGTGGTCATTTTGCAGATGTCAAAGTAGTGAGAGAGAAAGTCACTGGTGATGTCTATGCTATGAAGGTGATGAGCAAGGAGTCCTTGCTGGCGCAGGAGCACGTATGTATATTTTTCTGTTATGAGACTAGGAGGATAAATTGCAATTTGTTGAACACTTCCTTTCTGTCACTATTATTAGAACTGAGTTAAAAATATATCTTGAGTTCATGCTACATTTGAGTGAAGCAATAAATTTGTGTGTAGCTTTGCTGTGTTTAAAAGTCATTGTCACAGTCTATGGGTCTGTTGGATGAGGTGCCATCCTCAGGTACCAAAACATGGCCCTTGTTGTAAAGAGTTTCCCGTCTAATTATAAGAAAAAAAAAACAGATGACGAAAACACTGAATCAGTATTGATCTTGTTGATGATGGTTTGAATTTTCAGACAATCTATTCATTAAGGGTTTTTTTTTTTAAATTTTTATTTTAAAGAGCGAAGTAGAATGTCAGGAGTGGGTGTGAAGGCAAACTGTGGTGACTGGATTTTTATGGAGAGCCTCTCGCTAGCTTGAGAAATGTGTTACTTGGAAACTTAAAAAAAGGGGTAATGGAGGTTGTTCTCATATTTTGGTGAGAAACAGAAGTTAATCTTTGCTGACATGAGATGACAAGTAGGACAGAGATACTCCATGAGAGACCTCATGAATTTATACAATATCTGCATCAGTTGTTCCCAATATGCAGTGCAGTAAGGTTGCTCCTGATATCACTCAGCATTTTTTGTGTCTAGGAGAAATGGAGCCCAACTAAAATTACCCTTTCTGGGGCACAGATTGATGAGAAAGCAGAGTATGGTGCTACCCTCACATTGCACTTGCTCAGGAAACAGCACTTAATAATTTCTGTGTAATCTTTTTGTGATGTGTGCCAAGTTTTTCTAAAACTAGGGGATTCTAATGTATTCTCACTCCCTCTCATCATGATGTAACTGAACACTTTTTTGGTAGGTGTCATTTTTTGAGGAAGAACGCAGTATATTAGCTCAGAGCACCAGTCCATGGATTCCACAATTACAGTATGCATTTCAAGACAAGAAAAATCTCTACTTGGTAATGCCTAGTCTTTGATTTTCTCCTCTATTGAACACCATTGTTGTTGGTTTATTAAAGAGCAATGGGATGGTTGAAATGTTCTCTTTTGACGTAAATTTTCCTGCACTATGTAGCACTTTTTGATATGTGCCCAGTGTCATACTGGGGAGATGAATGGAATATCTTGTATATCTGTTCTTTTAAAATTGTATGTAGGTTATGGAGTATCAGCCTGGAGGGGACTTGCTGTCACTCTTAAACAGATATGAGGACCAGCTGGATGAGAATATGGTGCAGTTTTACCTTGCAGAGTTGGTTTTGGCCATTCACAGTGTCCATCAGATGGGTTATGTCCACCGGTACGTAAAGGTTCCTTTGGGTGCTTCTCTATTCTGTCCTCTTTCAGTATTTCACATGCTGTGTCAGAGGAAAAAATTAGAAAATTAATCAGACTCCCAACTATAATTGTAGCTCAGGGCATTACCTTTGATGTAAAGTTCAGACCAATATTAAGAAGGGATTGTTACATATATTTTTCTGGAGGCTCAGTAAAAAGAAGCCTTAATGTTGCACTATAAAAAATTTAAATCTTTTCCATGGATTGCTGCTTTTGGCACCATATACTATGGGAAATTAATGTAATTGTTAAAAATGGTTGTGTGCTGATTGGTGAACAGGGCAGTATAGGATGTTGGAGTAGTTAAATATCACAGAGTTTTCTCTCAGGGCTTGGAGACTGTTACTGTGTGCATTTTCAAATCATACTGGTATTTTAAAAAATTATTCCATTCTGAGAGTGTGGAAATGTTAGGAGGTATATTATGTTCCAAGAGTTTGTAGTGACTGCACTTAGAGCATGGGCTGTGGTTTTCTAGTGCTGAATTTGGAAGATGTGCAGAATAAGTTTTGAGGGAGTTTGGGAAGAAAACTACAAAATACTTTACTGTAACTCAGTTACAATGTGGTCAAGGTGCAAAATAATCTTCTCTTTTCATCTGCTGTCAATAATTATTAACCTTCCATGAAATAAAGGGAGCTGTAATACTTCCATATTTGCTTGGAAACAAGGCAGTTGTTGGAAAAAGACTCCCACTTGAAAGGCTTTATGCATATGGTTGAGTATAGCTGAATAGGGATATCCTGTTATCTGGATGTGACAGTAGGGAATGGTCTGGAAAGGTTCTGATTGCTTTCTTCTGGCTTACAGGGATATCAAACCAGAGAATGTTCTTATTGACCGAACAGGACACATTAAACTGGTGGACTTTGGGTCAGCTGCCAAAATGACAGTAAACAAAACGGTAATAATGTGGATTTAAACTTTGTCTGTGGCTTGTTTGGATAGCCCAGCTGAAAAGGAAAAACTAACTTGGTATCTGTTCTTTGATTGCACCTTGCGCTTCGCTCTTCTGCTTTTCTTGCCCACTATGGAATCTATTCACAATTGTATTTTTCCATTTGTGAATGGCTTTTCAAGCACGAGGTATCTTTTGCAGCCCTCAGTAGATATATATTTGCTTATTAAAATATTAATACACAGGAAGACAGGTAAAGGTAAGTCTGCTTTCTCATGGTGCTGCACTGTGATACAAAATCATACTTCTACAGGTTCTTACAGCTGTTCAATGCTGTGTTTAAAGGGGACAGGGATTTATAGTTGGAATGAAAATTGTGCCTGTTGTAACTAAGCTGACATAACTTTGAAGACTGGGGAGCTCTTGATTAAAATGAGTCACATTTAAATATTCTGGGCTTCACTCACCAGAAAGTACTGCATCAAATCTAAGTCAGTGGAGGTTTTTATAAGTTGCTTGTAACTTTTGGTAACTGCATACAACTTCCAGTGAAAATTTTTAAAATTTAAATGTATCTAAGTGAGAACATGAAGTTCTGTACCCTATTTCTGTCTTGTTTTACAGTTTTTATTTTTCCATAACATTTTCTTTGTAATGTGATTCTTAATATCCTGTTTTCCCTGCTCTTACATTTTCAGTGCTTCTCCTTTGCCTTTTCCATTTTTTTCTTTGCATTATCTCTTCAGTCACTCATAGGTTTTTGTGTTAGCCTGCCTGCTGTTTTGTTTCATTTTTTATGCCACTCAGTACAAAAATGATTGTAGCATTGGCTCCTGAATTACCTTTTCTAAGCAGTCCAGAAATTC
Source organism: Peucedramus taeniatus (assembly GCA_013400575.1). Classification (NCBI taxonomy): domain Eukaryota; kingdom Metazoa; phylum Chordata; class Aves; order Passeriformes; family Fringillidae; genus Peucedramus; species Peucedramus taeniatus. The sequence goes on along the minus strand of WBNO01023436.1, from coordinate 466,489 downwards.
AAATATTAGTACTTTGCTGATCATGAACACTAGGTAAAAAGATAATGGTGACAGAGAATGTAATGAGGGCAGGAAATATTTATGTCTGAACTTGACCATTTTTGAAATTTCAGCTATGATGTCCCTGTTAATACTGGTTGAAACAGAGTATGTTTCCTGTTTAAAACAAACATCAGTTTAGCATTTTTGTGCTTTTTGGGATGCTGCTTTTCTACTTTAGCAGTGTACTTTATAGTAACAATTAGCTCTAATAATTTGACTCTTTATATCAAATAGCTCTGTTTGTTTATCAGCAATTTCCTTAACCTGGTGCTTATTTGCTGAACAGCTTTGCTTAAAATTCCTTTCTTAAAATTCATGTGGAGGGCTGAAAATTGTCTTATTAAAAAACAAAAAAGGGTTGGGGGGGGGAATAAAACCTTTGTTTTATTACCAAGATGCCATTGAACAGAAAGTGCTGTAATTTCACTTGGTTTATCTTTGCTCCCAGGTAAATGCCAGGCTCCCTGTGGGCACACCTGACTACATGGCACCAGAGATGCTGACAGGGTTGGGAGGGGATGGCAAAGCCTCCTACGGCCCTGAGTGTGACTGGTGGTCCCTTGGAGTCATTGCCTATGAAATGATTTATGGAAGGTCTCCCTTCACTGAAGGCACTTCAGCAAAAACTTTCAATAACATCATGAACTTCCAGGTAGAGAGAACTCCTTCCCTGTTCTCAAGTAAAAAGGCTGTAACTAAAGGCTGTTTTTCTCAGCTTTACATAAGAGTTTATGGGTGTCTCTTACTTTGTCATGTTCCTAAAATATTTGGAATATATCCACTGTGTTGTATTTATATAGGTATCAAGTTATTTTTTGTAACAGGTGTCATCATCTCTAATTAAAAAAATCTGAAGCCACAAACCTTTGGAAGTTTTTGAGAATTTTCTGGGGAAGTGTCTTGTTTTACTCTTCCATTTGTGTGTGCCATTGGCCATTAATCAGCATAAGATGGTGACCTGGGATATCATTTGCCTGGGTGGGAATGGTTGTTCCTGTGTTCTTATCTTTACTGCAGTAAATGCATATAAAAGCCTACTTGGATAAAATGCACCATGCTTTTATTTGTGTGCTATAAATATTCATCCTTTGTACCTGACATATCTCAGAATAATGAAACTTAATCTTCCTGTTCTGAGCCTGTTTTCCTACTGAGCAGAAATCCATTTCTTTCTAATGCAGAGATTTCTGAAGTTCCCAGAGGATGTGAAAGTTAGCAATGACTTTCTTGACCTGATCCAGAGCCTGCTCTGTGGGCAGAAGGAAAGGCTGGGTTATGAGGATCTCTGCTGCCATCCATTTTTTTCTAAAATTGACTGGAACAATATCCGTAATTGTAAGTAGAATAAAATTGTATTTATAAAAAAATTCTGGGTTTTTTTTTGGTACTGGGAAAATTTGTACAATGAGTATTAAAGTGTTTTTGATCTGAATTATTCATAATGAATACAGGACTGGTTCCTGGAGCAGGTGTTTTTAACAAAACAGCTAATTTTGGTTTTTGCAAAGGCTATATTAATATCTCAGGTAAAAATTGTAAGGTAAGAGGATGTTTAATAAAACTCCATATGAATTTCTGATGCAATTGGCATATTACTGCAGGCACTAGACTGGAAAATCAAAATGGTCCTTTCCATGTCCTTCTTCAGATTAAAAGGCATCAGTATGTTTTTTCAGGCCTTTCCCACTTCAGTTTGCTAAATTTTGGCTTCATCTTTTCTTGTTGTTGTATCTTCAGCTTTCTCTTTTGTTACTTGTGAACCAACTTTACTTAAGGTTGGTTTATTTTTTGTAGTTCCAGTAGGTGATGTAATGTCTGTGGCCATAAGGGCCATTGGAGCTTTTTGTCAAAGTCAATGGGGATAATGTATTACTGCTTTTTTTTTGGTCAAAAATCTGTTCATTCAACCAGGAATAGAATAAAACCAGTGAACCAGATAATTCTTTATGCAGAAAACTGTTTATAATACTATGTAAGCAATGCAATTTGCTATTTGGAAGTACTGAGGCACCAGCTCCATGGCAAAAGCAAATACTTCACAGTTCATCAGTGACCTCTGTATGGGGGATCTGATTGCGTTGGAGAGTATTTTAAATTATTTGGACTGTAAGATTATCTGGGCGAGCAACATGTCTGTCTTATGTTTTTTGTCAAATATGCTGTAAGGGAATGATTGTGCTCCATTTTCCATGATAAATTGCTAAGCCAGTGCTTCTACTTTTGATAACTATCTCAGCACTTCAGCTGTAAGCTCCACAGACTGTTTGCTCACTTTTCTGTCGATTCATTAATTTTGAACTTGTGGAGCTGCTGTTCTGTTAAATTCCATTGTTTCTGCCCTTTGAGAGCCATTGAGCCTCGAGCCCTTTTCATCACTTTAGCATACATTTCCCAGTGCTCTCTGCCTTCTCTCCCCAGAGCCCTGCCTAAGCCATCAGTTTCTGTTCCTGAATTTAGTGTTGCATTTATATCATGTTATCTCAGATATAGAGAGAAGAATGACATGTGAGCATATGTTCTGGTGTTTCCTTGGCAATTGCCTGTCTAGTATTCACACAGCTGCAGGAGTTAATGGAGCGTTTTGCCAATTGGTGTGACAGTGGTGCTGCTGATGGGCAAGCCACTAGGCAGCCCTGGTGTGGTTATAATGTTGGAATAATCGTTTGGGATTTTAAAAATCCCATTTCTGTCTGCAGCTGGCCAGCGGATTGCATCATTCCCTGTAATATCCACACCTACCTACTGTGAGGATTCATGCAGTTTTGACCCCTCATTTTGTTGTTATGCCTCATACTTGATAAACCCCCACTGTAACTGGCACAAAACACAGCAGTCTCCGTGCTTCAAGCAGCAGATTCAATGTATCACCTATTGCTTTGCTCTCAGTAGTGTTCTCCCTGTGCTGGTTTTTCTGAGCAGTCTGGCTGTCATTCTATTCAAAACCTGGGTCAGGTTTGACCTGGGCTATCTAAAAGCTAAAGGCTTCTTTCTAATCTTGACATCTGCTGATAGTGGTGCTTAACTGGAGCAATGGCAGCTTGAGAAGTTGAGTGGTGGAAGAGGTCATAGGATTTAGATTTACATTAAAGAATTTCACTACCCATGAACCTTGACCAGTTAATCTGGTCAAAGACTTTAAGGTTATGGAGTGTTGGGACTGGGTGATCCTAAAGCCAACTGAAATGACTCTGATTCCACAACTGTTAAACAAATTCTGTGTCGGTATAGTCAGACTTTGCTATAGTCTATAAGGGCAGTGATGTAATTTCTATTTCAGGCTGAGCAAGGTAGGGAAAAAATTGATACCTTTGCTTTGCAGGTATTTAATTATCATGCTGAGAGCTCCAGGATAGCCATTCTTAATACGCCGATTTTGGTTAAGAATGTGTCATTAAGGGGCTTTTCAGTGTTACACTTTGTTGTTATGGTAACCTATGAAACACTTGACTTTTTAGTAAGCCCCTTTCCAAAAGATCATTACCTCTAAAAAAAGCTCCCAACTTCCCTGGGTCCAAGTAATGTGTCTGTAGAAGCAGCTCTTAAGTTACAGAAACAGACTCAAACCATTAAACCTAAGGTCGGGTTTATCTGAATTTGTCTCAACAGGTGATTTTCCCCTTTATTGGAGTATTGTACTGAAACACACTTGTAGGTTCTGCTCTCTGTTGCTCTCTTTTTTCTGCTATTTAATGACTTCTAAAGTAATTTCTTATTAAAAAAACCCTCACCTGAAAACAGATACCACCACACTTTCTCCCCAAAAATAAAATAAACCAAAACTTTCAAAAGTTTGTGTTCATTTACTAACGAATTTTATGAAAATATTTTGGAGTTTATTTACCTGAAATAAATGTATTTCTATCTGTATTTCAGCTAAACGATCAGGTATTTCATTGGAAAGTTGATGACAGAACCATTTGAGTACCTAAAAAGTATCTAAAATCAGAGGTAGAGAATGGGGGAATTACATACTTAAGTTATCAGTGACAAGGCTGCATTCTGTGTAATTTGGGGATTTTGTTGGTTGTCTTTTGTTATTTGACATCCATAAACTGCGTCAGCTTTTTAATTTGGAATCAAAAATCTGCTTGCTGAAGTCTAGCTGGGAGATGGTCAGAAAACTTTCATTCTTACCTAAGCAATATGTGCACAGCATAAAGAGCCTTTCATTTTAAGAATTGCTTTGCAACGAAGACAAGGTTTCAAGAGGTCTTGAAAATGGACTTGCATATTTGGACTTGCACATGGAAACTATATATGTGAGAAGACTAGAGTTAATGTCTCGTGCAAACAGAAGAACGTGAGAAAGTATTCAAGACTGATTTTTTAAAACTGTTTTCTGCTGTTAAAGAGGCAGTACCCGAATCTCATTATTCATAAGTCCAAGACCCTTATCCTTATGGGCACCACGTTGTCATTTAGGGTGTTAACAGTTACACATTGGGGTGTTTCATTTAAATTCTTGTCTTCAGAAAAATGTGTTGACTTGTTTCTTGAAGTGGAGATCACTTGCATTGCAGGTTGGAAATCACTTTTATTAATAGAAATGTATGTGTTGGATCATTGACAAAACACTAAAGGTGTTAAGATAGTATTGTAATGATAGGTTAGAACTAGCACAGTGCCTTTTTTATAAGTGGTCTTAACAAAAATTTCCTTTAGTTTCATCACTGGGATGGTCTATTTTTCTTTCATAACACTTTCTCAAATAGGTCTGTTAGAGCCTGAGGAAGAGGAATGCCTAACCTATTTAAAAAGGCTGTGTGGATGCTTTTCCTCAGAAAGCATTTATAGATCACCTTGTAGATCAAGAAGAGACACATTTTTATCCTTAAGAAACATTCTGTATTGCCTTTAAGTTTCCTATTTCAGTTGAGTCTTTCATTGTCCCAGGGGAAATGCAGTCTCTCTTTTCTGAATTTGCATGAAAATATTTTGAAAGGATGGAAAGACCTGGTTAAGGCAACGTTCTTTGTACCAGTCATAAATACACACACTGAGGCAGAATTTTTAAAAAAGGGCTTTTTTTCTGTAAGAGACACTTTATCTAATCTTAATGATAAGCTGATTAAAGTACTGGAGTATGTGTGGTGGTTTTGGATTTTTTCTTTTTTCTTTTTCATTTTTTATTTTTCTTTCTTTTTTTTTTTTTCCCTTAAACTTAGCAACCTACAACACCCGCTTTTCCTCTGAAAGTCATTCTTTGGAACAGATGGAAGAGGGTTACATCCTTCCACAAGTGGGGATGTATCTAGGCAAGGAATTGGCTTTTTTAAAACATGCAGTTCTCTACAAGATACTTTAAATGGTAAACAGAACATGTACATTCATTGTAACGTGTTGGAGACAAAAGGAGCTCTTTGTACCCAACCAGTTTGTGTGAGTAGAAGCACTGGGTTCACTGTCTTTTTGTGTAATACTTTTGCCTCCCTTTTGGGTGAGCCTGAGAAAAGTGCAAATTTGTCACCTTGTCAGATGTGATGGCATGGTGCACACATTTATTTCTCAGAGGCTTATCTTGACCTCTGCTGAAGGATCCTTCCCTTTAAAGAAACAACTGATAAGCACATCAATGTATTTGCATTCACCAGTCTTCATCTTGTTCTGAAAATGCTATAGTTGTGTGACAGCTTTCTGATTTTAAGCAAGAAATAATAACTTAACTAGACATGCCATGGTGTGACCCACACTTGAGAAGAAAATTGCTTGTCTGTTTTAGCTTGGTTTTACAAGACTACTCGGTTTATTCTGTGGGTATTTTGGACATCAGATAAAGGAATCTTAGTCTGAGGAATAAAAATCTATGAGGAAGCTACCAAATAATTAGCAACATCAGACAGAGTGGATCTAGCTTTTTTTTTTTTTTTTCAAGTTATTCCCTCTTACCCCTAAGAGATTTTTTTTTTCTCCAACATGCTGAAACTTCTTCAGAAGTTCTGCTTCTCATTTTCAGCCGCTGTTGACAAGTTCGGAACACTTAACATCTAGAGGTGTTTTTGTCAAATGACTGTTCCAAGTTTTCTCTTTAGTTGCTACTACTTCTTGATACAAATATTGTAACAAAGTTATACTGCAGAGTTGCAGAGATTTTGGACTGTTAGTCATGGATTCTAGTGAATCCAAAATAGAGGGCAAAGGATTTTTCCATTATTTTTTAATCTAGTATTCACAATTTCTCTTCTTTGTTCTCATATTTTATTAAACATCAGAGGAAGCTGTAGTGTAAAACACTGTGCTCTTTAAACTAGTTTCCCACTAGCCCCAAAGGTTTGCTCTGTCTCACATTCAGTTTTATCTTTGTGCATCCATTGTTCCCCCACTGAGTGCTTCTTCATCTTTTTATGTTCCTGCATAGTTAAATGATATTTTCTTTTATGCATGTGGTTTGAGTAGCAATTCTTATTGTTGGTAAGAGGAACAACTTTCTTCTTAATTGCAAGGCCTTGAGGATGACAAGGTCTTCTTTGCTAATTTCTGGTGGGAAGTAAGGCTTTAGATCTCTCTTTGAGATGAAGTTATCTGTCAGGCTCTGGGGACTACAGAACAGGGTGCTTGTACCATTATAAAAAGGCAGCTAAGTTGGTTTTTGCTACCTCTTTAAAAACATTCTAGACTTTTGCAGATGAAGAGTTTGCTGTTTTCTCTATTACTTTACCTCATAGACAGTATCTGCCTTCAAAAACTGTTAAAAATCCCACAGCAATCCCTTTGTGTAAGAGAAAGTGCAAAGTTCTTTCAGCAAAGGTCCTGAAACTAAAAAATACTAATCCTGAACTGATTCTCCTCTGCTGTGAATTAACTACAACTTTGGGCTTGTATTTGCATTAAAGATGATATGCTTACAAATTGTTTTCTGTTACTTCTCTGTTTTTAATCATTAAGAGTATATGTAAGAGTAGCTGGACATAATCCTGACATTGTTATTTTTAAAAGGAAATACATATCCCAATCAACAATCTATATTTCAAAATTATGTTTATGTTGCATAAATATCAGCATTATGTTATATTTTATTATAACCAGTAAAATAGAAGAAATTTATTAATTTGTGATTCTGACATACATGTTAAACCTTCTGGAGCTGTTAAGTTCCAGTAGGCTGAAACTGCTTACTACAGAACCTATTTAATTTGTGTGTTTTCCCCATTTATCTCATTCTAATGTACTTGGAACTACTGTACACGAGCAGCATCTGCTTCATGGAATTTCTTCTCACTTCCCTGCTTGGGAGCAGCGTCAGGATGGCTCTTCAGGGAGCTGCTACCAAAGCCTGCGCGTGTAGTTGGGATTTGGCGGTTGATGCAGATAGATTCTTTATTTTATTTTGTCTGTTAATGCTGGTCTGGTTGGTGGTTCCAGCGAGGGAATGGAGAGTTAAAGGCGGGCAGTGGAAGGTTTTGGCAGCCTAGAGGGAGCCAGCGCCTCCAGCCGTGACTCGCTGTGCCCCTGCCACTCACGGGCAGCAGCGTCTGTCACGCCGCAGGCAGGTAGGGTTAACGCCGGCATGCGGGGACTCGGGAGCAGGGAGCCTGCACTGCAGGGGTTGGAATGTTTGTTCCCGGTCCTTCAATCCTCATCAGCCCTTCAGCTACAGGAGATCCATACTGGATCCATGGTAACGGTTTTAGCACACTCCACTTCCATCAGCTGGTGACAATGGGCTGTTCTAGCTGCTGGCTGAGGAGATGTCTCTCCTTTGCTGATCTCAGAGTTGCAGTGAGTGGGGACCTGAGTGATGAAATTAAATAAATAAATGTTAGGAAATGTGATTTAATGAGGCAGGGATTGCACAGCAGGGCTTCTGCATTCATTCCTTTCCCACACGTAGCCAAGCCAGCAGGTAGCTCGGGTGCTGCACAGCACCGAGAAGAACTTGTCCTTTTGTTCCTTAGGTTAATTAAACTGAAGCAAGCACGAGAAAATCATCTGAAATTAAACAACTGCTTAGCAAGTTAAGTGGTACCAATTTAGAAATTATAGTAAGAAATACATTGTAATTCCTACTATTTATACCTCTCTTCAGAGCTGATTGTATCAGAGCCAGACTGCAGTGGTGTCCCGGCAAGAGTTCCAGATCTTAAACAAGCTCTTTTAGAGAAATAAAATCAATCTTCTTTTCCTAAAGACCACTGAGCTTTTTGGTAGCTATAGTTTATTAGAACCTTCCAGGAGAAAGACCAGTTTGCTGTTGATTAGAAACCCATGCTGGGAAGATTCTTGTTAGTGTTAAAGGGGAAGATATATCCCTTAGCTGACTAGCACAAGATCAGGTTTCTTTCTCAGGTAGTGTCACTAATTGGACAGGTTGGAGACATTTTCCTTTTCAAGATGAATCAGAATTGACAGGCTTCTGGCTATATTACAGTAATGATTTTCTTACCCTGGTGCTTTGATTTTATTATTTATGTGTTAAAAAACCCAACATTTAAACCTGAAAAAAACCCCAAACCCCAGAATCTCCAGTGCCCAAGCTAAATCCCAGTTTGATCAGTGTGAGAGATGCTGTGCCTGCAGAGTGGTAGCCATGTTGGCAGCTTAGGGGTTAATCTCTTGTTGCTGTAATACGCTTTGAGAGCAGCAGCTCAGTCTGCTTGTGTTAGCAAGATTAAAAGCAGGAGCTGCAGTGCCATTGCAAGCACTGAATGAGTGGGACTGTTGCAGAGTGAACTGTAGCTGAATTTTGTCTTTTCTTCTTGCTTTTTTCCCACCAGCTCCTCCCCCCTTCGTTCCTACTCTCAAGTCTGATGATGACACCTCAAATTTTGATGAACCAGAGAAGAATTCGCGGGTTTTATCCTCTGCGCGCCAGTTGAACCCAGCAGGATTCTCGGGGGAAGATTTGCCGTTTGTGGGGTTTTCATTCATCAAAGCTTTGGGGATACTCAGATCAGAGTAAGTAGAAATTATTGCTCAGGTGGATAGGACTGCTGGAAAAATGGGTAGGTTTGTTGCAGAGAGGATGGTGTGTGTGTGTGAGGAAAAGCTGTTTTAACTGACCTGTACTCTGCTGTAGGGAAGCTGCCAGATTCAGGCTTTATCTGTTGCTGGTGTGTCTTGTGCATGTCCTAATGTTTTCTGATTATTCTGGGATGAGGGGGAGGAAATGGGATGGAAAGATTCATTCTAAACCAGTTATTATTAAAATTGTAGTTTAAATAGTTTGAATTAGTTGTTGCTGTTAAGCAGGGAGCAGTAGGTGATTGCATTTCTGGTACTGCAGATCCCTGCAAGGAGAATACTGAGGAGTTCAGAGATGGAAAAAGGGGATGGTGTTATTTTATTGGGTCAGAGAGTGGGCACCAAGTGCTGGGAATGTGTAAGGCTGAATCAGTGATCCATAGAAAAGGAGCTCCACTAACCTGGGAATGTGCAGTGATGGGTCAGTGAGCAAGGGAAGGAGCTGCATGGCAGCTGGCTCTGTGCTGCTGGGTCAAGTTAAATAGGAGGACTGGACACTGCTGTGTTGTGTGTTCAGAGATTGGAGAGTCAGATAAAATATGCAGTGGCCATATGTGTGAAGGGATGTAAAGACCTCAGAGAAATGGTTTTCAATGGAAAGAAAACATGATTTCTGAGAGAATGGAGTCAGAGAAAAAGAAGAATATAAGTAGTGTGATATAAACCATTTGATGTGGTGGGTGGTTGGTTTCTGATGACAGGCTATTGAAAAAGTATTAGTGCAGTGTTTTAAGTTGGGAAGCCCTTAGCTCAGGACCAGGAGGCCTCTCAGGAACGCAGTGGCTTTGGCTGGGTTAGTGACTCAATGCACTGTGTTTTCATGTCAACCCTCATTCCCTGCTGCTGGTTTGCTCCCTTCAGGGACTTCATTGTCAATCTGTCTTAATTGAGTTTCATTTTATGTCATATTGGTGATAGTTGCTCTGCAGTAAGCTTGTCACTGGATTTGGTGATACTGTTGACATCTTTGATCTTGCTCACACTGTGAATCAAGGTTATATATGATGGTTATGCCAAAAATAAAAAGGGAATCTTTGCCTGCCTCTCCTCAGCAGAGTTGCTTTTATGGCAAAAGAGGAAGGAGGGGAGACGATATAAAACCCCAGAAAGTGTTCTTTTGGTGAAATGATCTAATATTGTCAGCAGGATGGAATGTCAAATCTATAGATACCTGGGGTTAAAAATTTGTCTTAATTTAGGAGTGAGATAACTTAGGCTGTTATCTTGTGTGCCTGGGGAACTGCAATCCGTGTACCAGGTCTATGTGGCCATTCATGTAACAGTCAGAAAAGCCTCAACAGTGACCATATATGTGTGGTGAAAACATGTATGTAATTGGGCCCAGGACTAGAACTGAAGAGGAGCGTGGGGTAAAGTCTCGGAACAGTGGTGTAATTGTGCTGGAGGCTGAGAGAGCTGTAGCAGATGGACTGAGGTGCTTTCTCTGTGGAGCTGGTACCAAAAATGCATATGGAAGTTATATTTGAATTTTGGGAATAGATGAGAAGAGGTATAGGAAATAAATATAGAGACTAATGTCCTCTGCAGAAATTTTGACTGAAGTAAAATTTCTGTTTGGTGTGGCCTGTTTTTTTCTTAAACTGGAAGAGAAAGTCATCTTATATTTAATTTCCCCCTTATATTTAATTAAATAAAATAATTTAATTTTTAATTTTAATTTAATAAAATTAAATTATTTTAATATGAGTAGATCTTAATGGTTTCTTTTTCTTGAGTGAGATCTCGATAAATGCACTTATTTTTAGCAGTAAATACTTGCCTTTTGTTCTAAGAAGGTGATTTAAGTATGGCAAAGCCCTTATGAAGACTTTAAAATACTTGTATTTAAATAATGCAGTGATTGGTTTATTCTCAATACCACTGTAAATGGGTCACAAAGATAACTTCTTACTTATAAAATATTGTCTGGTGTATGTTTTACTTAGGAAACAGAGTACTGTTTCTGTCTGCACTGCCTCGAAAATCAAATTCTTAAATGATGAACAGTAAAGTGTGGAGGGGGCTTATCTGTTGTGAATCTTGGGATGCCTTCTCTGAAAGGTCCTAAGTCATGAAATTTATCAGTCCAGAATTTAAAAAAAAAATCTTTTCCTGTGAAAGTCTATCCTTATGGTTGCTAAGTGATGCAGATCTATTTTCCTGTCTGCAGCACGAACCCTCTAGTGCTGCTTACAGTAAGGCCAGGCAACTGCAGAGTGCCGGTGGCGAGGTCCTTGAAACTTTCAGCACTTTCAATCTGGGGGCTGTCAAACTCTGAAGGTGAGGGTTATGCTCTTGCCCTTGTCCACTGGACAGTAAGAAGCTATGGCTGAACTGGGAATTTCAAATACTTCAGAGAAAATGCAGCTAAAATAGAAGGACAGAAGAAGGATAACAGAAGTTCTCTTTTCCACTCTCCCAATGACTTTGGGCTAGAAGGGTTTGCCTAAGTCACTTAGACCTGTTGCCAGAAATTACATGGTTGGTGTGTAGTTTGGAAGGGTCCATTGAATTACAGTGCTCTGTCTGCTGCCCCATATCATGAGATTTGAGAAGAATTTGTGTCCCTCTAACAAATGTGCGATTTAACAAAAATGCAAAAGGCACAGCAATAATGTGTCATAGGAAGCAATCAGGGGAAATCAAGGGCATTGCTTAAGTCGTGGGTTCCTGTACTAGCAAAGTGCTTCAGTTAAATCTGCTCTTTGGAAAGCTGGGCTGAGGCTGAAGAGAAGGACCAGCTAACTCCTTCTCTCATTATGACCTCTGAATTCTGGATGTGGGGGAGAAAACCCTGTCTGACTGCAAATCTGGCTGCTGGTTTGACTGCAAGCGTGTGACTGTGACAAGATAAGAGGCAACCAAGAGTTTAATTCCATTAAAAGCCAGCCCCACCTTACTTCCTGTCCCTAACCATGGCTGATCTCCAGTGCTTAGAACAAGTGACAGAAACCCTTAGCTGCCAAAAATATGCATCAAGTGGTGGAAGAAAATTGTTCTTGTCCTTTGCAGGTGACTAGCAGAAGCATAAGATAAATATGTTATAAATCCAGGGCTAACCAAATATACCAAACTGCCTACTAAAAATAAATAACTAATAAAATTAGTGCCTAATAAAAATAAATACAAAATAAAATCTATCAAAATACCTAATAAAAAATAAGTGCCTAATTAAAAATAGTTTATTATGTAAATTTTTGCCTGCCTATGTTCTTTCTCTAAGGTCCTAAGAAGTGGTGTTTCTCAAGATTTCTGGGATTTTATTTTCTGCTTTGTTTTGGGTTACTGGGGTTAAGGTTTTTTAAATTAAAAATTTGATATGGATTCGTGACTGTCATTATAAAATACTGAGTGTTAAAATGGGCCATTCCTCCAAAGAGAAGGATTTCTACTGATTTCTTCCAACAGTTTGTTGGGTTCTGGTAAGCTCTTTCACCAAAGATAGATGAAAGAGGAAGCACAGGATGAGCATACCAAAAATATGCTTTGCTTCAGCGAGCTCTATTCACAGATTGATGGTATCACTGTTTGTTTTTGGTTGGGTTTTTTTTAGGCCTGAGCAAGCATTTACGAGGGGGTGGAAGGTACAGATGAGTATAATGCTAAAAAGAATAGAGCATGAGGGATGGGGGATGAGATTATCAGTGTGTTGTGTGGGGGCCAGGATTAGGACAGATGGTGCCAATCGTTGTGAGAAAGAAGAAGCACAGGTGAGTTGGGGGTTTAGGACAGTGGCAGAAAAGGACACAGGAAGTTACAAGGTGTGATGGGATGCACAAGGTACGAGCTGGATACAAGAATCAGCTTGGAGCTTTTCCCATGGCAATGCTTTTTTCTTCTTCACTTCAGCCACGGTAGGACTGGAGGAGCTTTTACACAACCAGCACCATTTCTGCTCATTCTGCTGGTTGAGGCTGCTGCTGATCTAGCTGTGAAATCACTAGTCAGCTCTAAGTTAACTTGGCTTTTAGTCATGGGAAGTAAATTGGCACAGGCAGTGCTATGAGAACTTGGTACTCTTGACTTGGCTTTGGGATTTTTTTAATCTTTTATTGCAATTTTCTAGTTAATGGAGCTAGTTACCTTTTGTTAATAATTTTTTTCACACTTGAGAGGAAACAGCAGAAACTGCTCTGTTGTGCTAAGAGAATTGATCCAGATGTAGCAGTTAATTAAATGAAATACTCTGAGATGGTCCCAGCCTTGAATGATAGCTTTGCATCATGGCTTTTGATGTTGGATTGTATGTGTTTAATTTCTGCAATTATGCTGACTGAGGAAGAATATAAGTGCCCCAGAAATGTGGGTATTTTCCACCTTGTCATGCTCTGTTGAGAGCTTCTATCACCATGACAAGGCTTATTAGATTAGCCAGTATTCCATTTCTCTTGATTTCCTCTGTCTGCCCCTTTCTGATACTTTGAAGGTTGTGTGGATGTTCAGGAAGTTGTTCTAATACAATTTGTACGCAGGAAAGAATTACTGGGAGAGCATGTCTCCTAAAAACTGTGTGTCCGGTGCTGACTGAGATCCGCTTCCCTTGGGGACAAGATGTACTGTTTCCGTGGCAGGAAAATCACCGTGTCACCAGCACCTATATTTTTAAGGAATTTTTTCCTCACTTTGGACAAGGATGGGAAGAAAGATTGTAGTTGTGTCTGCAGCCTTCTCTCCCCTTACAAAACCAACACCAGCCCTGAGGAGCAGCTCCCTCTGCAGTCGCCTCATGAAATCCAAGCTTGGGCAGTCTCCTGTGCTCTGTCCCATCCCATCCCACCTGGCTGAACCTCCTACCTTTTGCAGAGATCTTAATTTCCTTCCCTGAATCCCTCCTGTTCCTGTCTGCCTGCCCCAGTGCCTGGGGATACTTTCAGCTGGCTCACCATGAGAAATTTTTGAAATGCAAAATGGTGCCTGTAATATTAGGCTCTGATTCTTTTAATAGCAAATAAAATAAACAAGCAAAAATGACAAATAAAATTAGCTCCTTTGGGGAGGTGGAATAGAAGACACAAATAAAACCAGCTCTGTGAGAACTGGCTAGAGTTTTCTTAGGTAATGCCTCAGATTTGAAAAGAATGGAAGTAAAAAAGTGATGGTTAAAGTTGAAACTATAATTTTAAAAGAAGATTGCTTTAGCCAATACAGTTCAAACCTGTAAAACTAAATTTTTATTAAAAGAAGATTTTCAGATTTGTCTCAGTACATATTTGCAGCTGTTTACATATATTTCATTAACATTTGAAAGCAGATTCCTTAGTGTCTTTTTTAGTTAATGTGAGCTTTAATTTGTATTTTTAGACTGCTTTTCTCAACTATTCATTTTTAGCCTTGTTTGTACACCCAGCTGTTATGGGATTTAATATGCATCTTTCTCAGATGGTTGCTTTTTCTCTGTAGGAGTATAGACACGCTTTATAAATTGATTTTTAAATATGGTAATTTGACGGATCAGATTGATTGGACCAGAGCTAAAGGAATGCTGTATAAACACATTAATTTTAAACATTTTTTTTTAGTAAGTCCTGATCATATCTCTATCATTGATATGCAGGATTCTTTCTTCTAAGTTTTTCCATATCAGGTTTCTGAAGAGATGTATTAATATCTGACCTTTCAAGGCAGCATTGGTGGATTTTGCTGTGTTTGTTTGCTGATATTAAAACAGTCTTTCCTAATCACTGCTCAAGGTGGTGGTGCTGAAGATCTGTTTGATACAGAAATGTTGCTGTATTTTTGTAAAAATCCATGTATATCTTTCTGTGCCTCTGCTGCATATCCAGTTGGATTAAGGAGTAGATTTTTCTCAGAAAATGGTGGTGATGGAATGAAACTTTCCTTGGTGTAGAGAGGAGCCTGTGCTGCTGTGTGTGGGTGTCTGGCTCTATGCAGAGAGCTGCTCAAAGCTCCTTTCTCTCCGTGGGGATAACTGGCTGCACACCAAACTGTGGCCAGGAGAAGCAGAAAGCAACGTGTGGGCAGCCTGTGTGATCTTTTATTAGCACCTTCATTGTACTGCTGCTTTTTCATCTATCAGTTAACACTGCTTCCATCATTAACTGCTCGAGTCTCTAGTCTGAATCATTTTATGCGAGGGAGAATGTGATTTTTAAAATTGTGTTTTGGTATGTGTACTTAATTTTTTGGTTGCAGGTTGCATATTTAAGACTATGTGAAGCACTAAAAATATGCTCCTAAACATCAGGTGGCTTCCTATCCTTTTCTAAAATAAATTTAAACTAACAGGAATGGTAAACTTCTTAAATGCTGAGTCCCAATTAGACAGAAAGCTTAAGAAGAAGTAAATATTTTCCCCTTGCTTCTGGAGTCAAATTGTTTTGAACAGTACAGTTGGGTCTCAGGAAAAAAAAATTACTTGTAAGTGGAACTCTGAAGTTCTGCAGTGTGACTAATCATATTGATATTGATTGGGTTTGTAGGGATCATGTGAATTGGGTTAGGGAAGTTTCAATTTTGATTCACAGAATGTAACTAAGGATATTAAATTCTTCTTCCTGTGGTGCAGATTACGACATGTTGAAGTTTGTAGGGCTTTTATACTTTGATGGTAATTTAAAAACCTGTTTAAAAATAAAGTACCAAATAAAAAGCATTTATCTGAAATTTTGTTATCTTTCCGAATGGTTATGTTGACTTTATGCTGTGTTTTTGTTGCACCTATAAATCCCTACAAATCATGCAAAACTGCTGCTATGATTTATTGTTTTGCACTCTGACATAGCCACTGATGGGAAATATTAATATTGTAACTAGAAGTACACGTGGATTATTTAATAATGATGTACTGTCATTAGCTTTTATGGTACGTTTGATCTGCAATGATGGCTGTTAGGCTGTGATTGCTGCACAATCACATTTCTTTTATCCTGGAATAAGTAAGTACCCAATGACTTTACAGAGGCTGCATAAATCAGATTTCTGTACCTTTTGCCCATATTCATGTACTGTTTGGCTTTGCTCTTTTAGATCTGTTTTTTCAAGTGTGGATTCCCCAGCCAAGGTCAGCTCCATGGAAAAGACACTTCTTCTCAAGAGCAAAGAGCTCCAAGACGCCCAGGACAAGTGTCACAAGGTATTTATTTATGCGATTGGCCACACCCATTGCTCCAGGAATCTGCAACCACTGTATGTCCAGGGATCTGTCAGATGCTGCTGATCATCCAGACTCATGGTGGGCAAAGTGCTTTTCCTTCAGAGAGGTGGCTTCCTGTCCAGTACAAAGGGAGATGAATTTAGGCCATGCTGTTGCTGTAGATACTTTTAACTTAACAAGAAGCGGCTCTGGATTTTAAACAGTGCTTTTCTCAGCGTGCCACAGACGACTGCTTCTTCCTGCAGGCCCTGCCTCTTCATCAGACACACATTACAGCAGTACTGTTCTGAGGGCTCTTCCTCACTCATCAGCTCCTGCTTATATAACTGTTGTCACGTCACTGCTTATGGTGAACGTCTTGTAACAATTGCTGTGCTCCAATAAAGGGAACCTGGTGGAGTCTTTTAACACTTACTGCTTGTTTTGAGACTTTTATGAGAGTTCCATTACTTTTCTCCCTGCTCGGTTCTGGATTTGACCATTTGCTCCTGACAAGGAGATGGGGGGAAACCATCTTCTGGTCCAGCATGGATTTGGGATAAGGTTAAAGTGATCCATCTCTGCAAGTCAGGTGAAAAATGATTGTGTCTTCTTTGCTAACTGGGGTTCGAAGAATGACTGAATATGAACAAGCAGCTTGAATGAATGGGGTGACTTAGACTTACTACTTTGTCCTTAAGAAGAACTGTGCATTCCTGGAGCAGAGACAATGGTATCGGAATTTAAACACCCTTTGGAGAAACATAGCTAGAAGTCTCTTGGAGACAAATTCCTTACAAAGAGAGCTCTGAAAGTAGCAGTTAACAAAGCTTTTGAAGCCCCCCTTTATAACCTCTTGATATTTATTGCAGATGGAGCAGGAAATGACGCGGTTGCACCGGAGAGTGTCAGAGGTGGAGGCTGTACTTAGCCAAAAGGAGGTGGAACTGAAAGCCTCTGAGACCCAGCGATCCCTCCTGGAGCAGGACCTGGCCACCTATATCACAGAATGCAGTGTGAGCCCTTACACCAGTCCTTTCAGCTCTGAAGGCCTGAAATCTGGTGGTCTTTGTCTTTCTCTTCCATCATGCTTTCAGTGGGGTACTTGATGGAGAGAAAATACTATGTGAGAGGATATCTGTTGAACATGGAGCCCTGAAGTGTTTGCAAAAGCTTGATTGGTAGTTTTATTCAGATGTTGTTTCATGGTCATGTGCTTAGATCATGCAGGAGTGACTACTGTCCTGGTCTTGCTGAAACTCTTTGTGATGTTTGTCTTACTGGCTGTGCTAGAACATGCCTGGGTTGTGCTTCTTGAAGGTTTCTTAGCCGGAAGAGGATGGGGCCTAATCAGTGCCTAGACAGAAATCTTCAAGAACAGATAGGATTAGGAAGCAGTGGTGTTGCCTCCATCTGTGGTGTCCTGAGTTCAGACACATCCTGTTCCCCAGCACAAGTGACAGGGAAGATCAAGGACAGGTGCTATATTTCAGGTAGAATATAAAAGTGAGGCTGTAACGCCATGTCTTCAGAGATCATTTTTCATGAAAGCTGGAATGTCTGCCCAGTTGTCACTGGCAATATTCCAGTGAGGATATTTTCATTCTAGTTGATAGTCTCTGTATTTTCAGTTAGATACACAATTGTTTCCTCTCTTGTACCAAGAACAAAAATGCAGCTAATACTCTGTTCCAGAGAATTGAAAACCATTTCTGATGTCTTGGTTTGTTGGGAAGGACATCTTAAAATGGGACGAAGTGATTTTCCTATACTGAATGCTACTAGGCAAAGAAAGAAAATTCAGTTTGTACCTTCCTGTTGATGAATAACACTCAGTTATTAGGAGCACCACTCCACTGGTGACTCCAAATTTGGAGGTAAGGCATGTGGTGAGATACAGACTCAGCTCTTCTGTTCCTTACAGAAATTTAACAATGATTAAAGCATTTGACTCACTTAACAGCAACAAGAAAAATGTAAGTAACGTGAAGTTGAAGGATTGTATCTAGGTTGTGAATTAATAGTGCTGGATAAAATATAGATAAATGCTGTCAATAATGGATGCCTTTTGTGATCTGTGCTTGGTTTTTGTCTCTAAACCTGATGTGAGGAAGTGGAGATCTGAACTAAGATTTTAGTTGAGTAAACAGTGTTCGTAAAATGGGCTGCTTCTGTTCAGATAGGAGCAGCACTGCCATGAATTTTATTAGGGTTCCATCACTGGTGCCTCCATTTTTTGGATGCCTCACTGCAGTCAAGGAGGCATTTGTGTAACTAAAGATCTTCATTATACAACCATTTGAGAAACCAAAGCCTATGTATTGAACATTTTGCTTTCTGCAGAGCTTAAAGCGCAGCCTGGAGCAGGCACGGATGGAGGTGTCTCAGGAAGATGATAAGGCACTGCAGCTACTTCATGATATCAGAGAGCAAAGCCGAAAACTGCAAGAGATCAAAGAACAGGTATTCCTGCTTCTTTGGGGAGCAGGGTGGCTGCCCACAAATAGGCATTCTTGGCACATTTTAGCTCTGGTGCCAGGATTACGCTCGGTGTTGATAGGCTGTGATAACTCCCAAGCTGTGTGATTTCACAGGGGTTCCTGAACAGTACAGGAAGCAACAAAATTCCACTTGTGTATTTTGCAAGTAAGCACAAACTCCAAACTTCACCTTTTTCTTTTCCTTGTCCTGAAAGTACTTCTTCTATACAATCAGTTTAGGAGAAAGTTCCAATGCTTTAGTAACATGCTGCACTAGAAATGACCTATCCATTTAAAATGGTTAAGGTATGGAAATTTCACAAGTTAATGAATCTTCACCTGAGAGGGAACTGAGCTAACCTGAATTTTGTGTTGGTTTTTAAAAAAATTTTTCTTCTTTATCTTACCATTTTAAATGCTTAATAGCATTTCAAAATAGGATGTGTGCTGCCTAACTGTTCTTTTCCAGATTTGATCTGTTTGCGAAATAGGAATTAATAATTTTCTTTTCCACCCAAAGAATGTTGAAAGTTTATTAATTCACATAGTTGATCATAAGAAAAAAAAGGTCAAAATTAAATGAAAACATTGTGACAAATGTGGTCATTGCAAGGGAGAACCCATTCAGTTTTATGACTAACAGCAACATACAGCATCGAGAAAAAGAAATTAGAATTTGCTATAGCATTCAAACAATTCTTTGTAATTATCTGTTGGTTTTCATCTTCAAAGCACTTTACAAACATTTACTGACTCATTTCAAAGTCTCTGAGACAAGGAAGCCCACAAACCTTGGTAATAATTCTCCCGACATGAGTAGCTCTTATGTAAAAAGTAATGAAATGCAAACCCAACCCTCTGGATGTAGCTGGCCTCCACAGACTTCCCCAGCATTCTTCTGGGTGGTTGTTTTATGTAATACAAGGGATCTAAAGCTCCCTGCTCTCTCTTCTGGTGCTTTGCTAGCAAAGTTGCTTTAAATACTGAAATGGGGAACATTTTTTGATGATTTTAAATATCCACAGATTCTTAGGCAGTACAGACACATGTAACAGAGGAAACATAATGCAAGTAATTTTTAATCAAACACTTTGTCCCAGAATCTCTTAATTTGGCTTGTGAGGATTCACAATGACATAAAGAGGCTGCTTAGTTCAACAAATGAATCCTGCAGACTTTCATGTCTGTGGTGGCCTTCTGAGCTCCCTGAAACATGTGTGCAAGAACCTTGCAACCAAAAATGCTGACAGATTTCTGCTGACTCATATGAGCAGGTGGATCTTGGCCATTCAAGACTTGGACCATGATTTTTAAGTCAGAGGGAACTGGGAGTTGGAAGAGCCCCTTAGAGTTTTGCTGTTGGAAACCTGAGGCTTGAGAGAATGAGTCAAATCAATAGCAAATCAAAATGTTCAAAACCCAATAATTAGGCATTTGATATTTTCAGGGTGAGGCTGTAGGTTCAACTTGACCTCAGGTACTTGGATAGAAGAGCATGGTGGGTTTGTGGGTTTTTTTGTTTGTTTGGGGTGTGTGTTTGGTTTTTGTTTTGTTTCGTTTTGTTTTTTGGTTTTATCTAAACCTGTGCTCTGGTCATTATTTGATGAAGAACTGTACTAACAGACAAACTTGCAACAAATCAGAATCTGTATTTTTTTGAAAGCCCCATTCATGTCTGTATAGTTTCCTGATGTGATTTGCTTCAGGTACATGCCCTGAACTTGTCTAGTAATCTGCACTTAAATACCTCTTAGTATTTTAGAGCTCTGACCAATGCATATCCCAGAGGTTTGTTCTGTGTTGCCTTGAGTGGTGTGGCCTGTTTCTCTGATCTATCTCGGGACTTATTCAAAGGCAGTCTTGCAAATGTGATGAAACAAGAAAACCTAAAATATTACTAATTATCTCCTCTTCTTTCTTCTTTTCTCCCTCCCCATTTTCCTCCCTTTCCAAATGCTCATTGTAACAGTGGCAGCTATTGTCATACCTGTAATTCTTTGGTCAAGTGTTTTCTGATATAAAAGCCCAGTATTTTAGGAAGTCTAAACAAATTATGATTTCTGAGCAGAACATTTATTCCTTCAAACTGTTCTGCCTTTTTTGTTCACAAATGTATTTGTATAAAAAGGATATTTGAGTTAATACATGCTTAGTTATTAGAAAAAAAATTCTAATTTTTCCAGCAAGAAAATAAGATTATCCTTCCATAGGAGATGAACTGGAAAGAGTAGGTCCCTGTCTGGCTTACAAAGTGGAGAACCAATTTTGGGATTACAAGCCAAAGAGCCATTCTTTGCTCCCTGTAAGGGACAGTAAAGCAATCTGCTAAAGGCCTGGCTTCTTTCAGTATCTGCATAAGCTCCCCATGCTGGAGAATGAGGGGCTGCCATCAGGGTCAGTGCTCAGCAGTCACTCATTGAGCTGAAGGCAGCTGCCTGTCTGGAGGGAGCGATGACAAACCTGATTCTGTCACGAGACAGTTACTCTTCTGAATATGGGGGTAGTCAGGCATACTGTAAGATATTAAAATGGAAAGAAAGATAGACTCCCCCACTGTCAGTCCTTCACAATCTTTGTTCCTAGCTCTTGATGTGCATGTTTTCTACTTGTTCTCAGCTTTGTAAAAAATACTTTGATTTTGGAGAGGGCTTTTTGGTGTGGTTTTTTTTTTGGTTTTTTTTTTTTTTGCTTTAGAGTAATTTTATGAAATGCATACTTGCAGGACTTAGTAAATGCTAAACATAATTAAATTCTTTTCTTCCAGTGAAAATATGTGAAGCAATCTCTTGAGCTAGTCTCAGTTTGAGTTCCCAGTCTCATTGTGATAGTAAATTCAAATGTTCTTTTCTTCTCCCACCTTCCCCATCCAAATGCCCTGTCTTGTAGTCTCCTGCACAGGGAATCTTTATTTTTGCCTGTATAGACAAATATCTTCTATGAGCAATGTGAGTTTTAGATAGTTTTTCTAAGATATTTGATTTTAGGTTTTTCTAAGATATTTGATTTTAGGTTGTCTTCCATACTGAGCAATGTGATCCTTTTTAACTCTGTCAAGACAAATCTGATGGCTGCAAGCCACAGTGTGCTACCCCTCTGCTTCTCCTTCTTTCCTTTTACCCAAGCTGTGCAGATCTGTGATAACGTCATGTTATCAGCCTGAGAAAATAGATCTTGAGGGAGCATCTGGGCATTTAGTAGAGACATCAACTCAAAGGCACATTTCTGTTTCAGAAATTAGAAATGTAAGTAATCTTTATCATTTGTATGTAGATGTATGTATGTGTTCCTGCACTCTCAAAAAGTCAGTGTTTTGATTTTGAGGTATTGAGTTGAAAGTGGCAAGACTCAAACCAGAGCACCATGGATGTTATTTTAGTTAGTTTTTACTGGTTTATTTTGTACTTTACCTTTCTTCTACATGCTCTTAAATGCATCTCTTGCCTGCAGTCAGTATTCTGGAATGAGCTGCTCCAAGCATTTCCCCTGTTGCCTCTAAAATGTAATCCCTTCTCCTTCCCTTGCACCCCAACTACAGGAATACCAAGCTCAAGTAGAAGAGATGAGGCTGATGATGAATCAGCTGGAAGAGGATCTGATCTCAGCTCGCAGGCGCAGTGATCTCTACGAGTCGGAGTTGAGGGAGTCCCGCCTGGCAGCCGAGGAATTCAAACGTAAAGCTGCCGAATGCCACAACAAACTGCAAAAGGTAGTTAAGGCTTCCTGGGAGAGGGGGCTGAGGCTTGCTGGAATATCTAGTGCTGTTTGACACATGCACACACAAGTTGTGGGTGTGCCCTTCAAAGATTAGCGTGGTTCGTACAACTAACACAACATGTTTTTCGTGATGTGATTTATACTTTGTGTAACTGCATGAGGTGATGACTGGATAGAAGCCTAGCTTTTCCTGAGATTTTAATGTATTTTATATTTAAGTTACAGGTTAAAGATCAAGGAAAAAATGAGGCAGGAGAGTTGTATTCCAAACTGGAAAAGGTATGTTACTTCAGTGTTCTCGATTTTGCTTCCTGGGTCTTTCATTTTATGCACAGAAAGCAAACTTTGGCTAGTCAGTGGCATGCATGGCCTCACAGCCCCCACCTCCTTTCATTTTATGTTTTAAGACATCTTGGTATGATTCACTGTTCTCTCTTATTTGATCTAAAGCTGTCTCTGGATAACCTGTTCTTAATGGATTGTGCTGAGAAGCCGGGCAAAGACAGGCTGTTATGTGTCATCCAAGTTTGGAGTCAGGCTGGGGATACATCAGGGTTTTCTTTACTCAGGAAGAACAGCAAGTGAAAAGCAAAAAGAATTCTGAGTATTCTCACACTGAACAATCTTCTTGGTAACCAATATATTAAATCAACTGAAAGTTAGCAAAATGGCAAGGGGTTTGCCATGGGGTGTTTTGGTGTGTTGGAATTACAGGGGGAAACCAAGATTTCTGGGAAGCAAATGAAAGCAAATATGGCATCATAAGCAAAGAGCATTTTCTCCTCTTTGGTTTTGACTCTTTCCCTCCATCTTTTTATCTAATTATAGATCAATACAGAGCAGCAGGCCAAAATCCAGGAGCTGCAGGAAAAGCTGACAAAGGTAACGACTGGGTGGTGAAAGCGAGTTTTTCACAAGATTTTTCCAGTGAAACCTTAATGAAGAGGAGGGATGCACTTTGTTTTACCCTCAAAAATAGAATTAGTCATAGCATGGGGGATGATAAGGAAAAAGGGGTGGGAACTGGTATCTGAAGTCACTGGTGCTCTCAATATGCTTTTGGCTCTTGAGACATGTCAGCAGTGTTTATTTATACAAATGAAGCTGAGTCAGAACTGGAGTAGTGTAGAGGTATTCTCATTTAAAGGCCTGTTTGGTATGCTCTGGACACTGCACTGGTCCCTTGCTTCTGAAGAAGGGTTCAGCTGGTTTTAGCTCACTAGTAAAACACATGTTGGACTTGCTTTAGTCTCCCAGTATAATCTGCTTTCATCACTTGACAGGTCAGTTCTTCACAGGTTCTTCAAAGTAAAAATGCTGAATGATAAGGATTCATAACAGAATTAAAACACCTTATCAATGCCTGCTGAAAGTAGTGCAGAATATCTAAGATTTGCTGTTGTGGTCAGTCTAGCACTTAAGGTGTCACTGTAAGAAAAGTCAGGGAACTTCTCTTATTGGAATCCTTCAGCAGGAAAGAAAGGGGTTGTCATAATAATCCCCTGACTGAGCTTTTCAAACTTGGCACCTGCTGAGAGAGGGCTATTTCAAGGGTTAATGATCATGAATATGGAGGCCAAAACTACGTAGAGATAGTACTTCTAATATTTCAAAACAATAATGTTTTAATCCCCTGTCTTCTTTTCTATCTGCATTAATGCCAAGGAATTATCTGTAGGCCAACAGGTTATTCTCCTTTTCCTTTAGTAATAGTAAGAGTATTTTGTGAGTTCTTTTAAAGAACTTGGGCTGAATTTGGGGATAGACTTTCAGGATGCAGAGTCAAGTAACTTGCAGTATAGCAAGACAAACGTGTATTCTAGATTTTTTTTTTTGGGAAATAGATATCAAAATTATTCAGTAGAAGTTAAAATTTGGACTCCTGCACACATTAATTTAAACTGGTAAACCAAAGTTCTGTAGTGGTTTTATTGAGAATGACCATCTTGAAGTTCTGAACCTTTCGCACACCCGTTTTTTGTGTGTGCTTTTCATGTAATACATTTTTTCCTTCTCTATTGACCTTCAGGCTGTGAAAGCCAGCTCAGAGGCAACTGAGCTCCTGCAAAATATCCGTCAGGCAAAGGAGAGAGCTGAGAAGGAGCTGGAGAAACTGCAGAACCGGGAAGATTCTAATGAAAGCATGAAGAAAAAATTGCTTGAAGCAGAGGTGAGTGCAGAGTGTCTGTCCAGAGGAAATCAGTTATTGGGATGTGTCTTAGTTTAGGAACCCTCGCTTGGGTGGCTCTGAACAGCATGTATTCCTGGAGTAATTCTTCAGGGGAAAGTGTTGTTGGACATTAGTCCATTTTTAATTAAGAAGCATATTTCTTTGAGGAAAACAGAGGGGTTTTATTTTCAGTGAGGAGTTGATAAGGACATGTAGTTAGCCTGGGGGATTTGGGGTGTGATGAGGATTCAAAATATGAAAGCCAGCTTTATATTGACTGCTTCAGCCTGTTTCCTCTAGAAACTACTCCTTGCTTTGTGCTAATGCAGAGTTTGGTGGCATAAACAGCAGCTCATAATTGCTCTGCAGGAACGGCGCCATTCTCTGGAGAATCAAGTGAAGAGATTAGAGACTGTGGAACGAAGAGAAAACCGCCTAAAAGAAGATATTCAAACTAAATCTCAACAGATTCAACAGATGGCAGAAAAAATTCTGGTGAGCAGAGGTGATAAATGAAACTTAGAGGGTAAGAGTTTGTAAAATAGGGGTAGGGAAGCATCAGAAGATGTAGAATTGCATTGAATAATGGGAAATTGTTGAATAATGGGATTTGTTTCCTGTACCAGTCGTACTGGAGAAAGCTTAAGCATTCAAATACTGTTTACACCCCTAGTTACAAACTCACTCCTGTGCCTTTAGTCTTAATAGTGCTTCAAAACTGGAGTCATCTCAGTGGGAAAACTTTTTAGTCAACACACTAATACTTAAATTATTTACCTTGTGATTGTTTCAGAGGTAAAACATTCTGAGGGCGGGTTATGGCAACAAAAAAACCATCTCTCTTTTAAAGTAAATTGCAGAGGAATTTACAGGTCATATCTATTAGGAGTGCTTACATTTTGAAGCAGAGAGAAATTCGTCATCCAAACTGTTCATCTCCAAAGATATTTGTTAGGAAACCATTTGCACCCACATAACTTCACTGTTGGCAATTTCTTGTTTCTTTCCTGGTTAAAACCATTAAGGCAAATTAGTACGTCAGTCTCTAGGGAATTGAGAAGAGGGTGTTTCTAATAATTTTGCTTCCCTGGGACAGAAAGCATAATTTAATACTGGAATAATTAAATTTATTTTGCCTTCTTCATGAATTTTCTCTGTGTGTTGCCAATACGACATGGAAAAAAAGGCTTACATTTTACTAGTAGTAATCCCAAGGTGAGACACACCTGAGAAAGGTTTATTTTTACATTTCCATTTGGCCTATTTGGAGTCAGCAGATGACCCAGGCTTGTTCTGGGTGTATAGACTTTAGCATCAGTATGCTGAGCACTGTCAAGGAAAGGTAGAATCAGTTCTTTAGTGGTGCTATTCCTTTCAAATTGTTTTGATAGCAGGAGTGCATGATAAGTGGGAGACTATGGTTGTGCTGGGCAGAGAGCCAATTTTATGTTTAGAAATAGTGTAAAACTTTGAATTGTTTCATAAGCCTCTTGTGTTTATTTGGGGATTGTTCCTTGGTTTTGATTATGTTCTCTGTGGAGGAGAAAGTGGAAGGGAAGGCAGAAATATCGACTAATTGTTTTATACCATGGAATATGCTTAGCTCTTCTTATAGATAGTTTCCATGGAGTCCTGACAGAATGTTGGAGAGGTACAAAAGCATTTTATAAAAAAAGTCAAACAGGCATTGAAGAAGTAATCCTACAGAGTCTTTCCTAGTCCCTTGCAACTGATCTGGGAGCACAGGGCACTGGTATTCTTTTTCCCTCCACTCCTACCCTGTACCTTCCCTCAAGTTGTCTTTTCAAACATCTTGGACTTTTCCTGGTATAGAGAGGTAAGAAGGGAGGTGAAGATACAGAATTGCATAGAATAAGATGGAAATGGTTGAATAAAGGCATGGTTTTTATATACACTCATGTAGCAGTACCTGAGAAGTACCTGCTCATCTGTTTGTCAGGAAGTGGTGAAGTAAGAAACAAGTTAGAGAAGATACTTCTGCCTGCCTGAAAGTGCAGATCATTGCTGTGATGCCAATAACAAAGTCATTGCTACATAGAAAATACTGAGTGAGAGCTGGAATGGTAGGAGATTACCTTTTTAAGCCCACACTGGCTGTTAAGTGCCACTGCAGGAACTGGTGAAGCTTCTGCTACAATATGAGCAGTCTGATGCTGGGAGCTTTGAAGCTGCTGCTGATCTGGTTGTCTGATTCTCTGCCAGGACCTGAAATGTGTGGGTTTCTGGGGGAGGTGAGTTGTCCCTCTTGTTGCTGGGAGACATATTTCAATTGCAAAAAGCAGCAATCTCCATTCCATGCAGGAGTGTCAGGGACTAGGCACTGTTGATGACCTACTTTTGGTGAACCTCCTCTTTGAGTCTCCCTTCTGGAAAAGGAGGTCTATTGCAATTACTGGAGCAAAAAAGCCTTCAAGATGAGGAAGATCAGGAAAAAGCATATCAAAATACTATGAAAAGTACTAAAACACACATAAATATCAGGAATTTTTCTTGTGCTATGCAGTAATGAGGGCAGATAGAAGATCCAGATGTACCTCAGCACCTGAACTTGTCTATGCAAAAGTCAGCCCAGTGGTGGTGAATGACAGACCTGAACCTGCACCTGTTCTAAGGAAATTGTTGGAATGACAAATATCACAGTAAATGAGCATAAAGTCGTAAGCTGGGCTCTTGAGAAGTGTCCTGTTGAAAGGTGATTATAGATAGACTGTAAATAATATAGTCAGACTGCAGAAATAGCTAATTTCTGAAATACTAATTATTTGAGTCCTTACTGTGCATGGCTGAAACTATCTGATGTGAAATAAAGAGGCTAGAAAGATTCTGGTATGTTCCACCACATATATTGCATCCTGCTCTTTTCATTTTTGAAGCCATTTATAAATAGCATTTCTGACAACATTTGTCCAAGGAATACAGCAAAGTAAATGCTATTCCCCCTCTGAATGCAGAATGAAAAGCACAGACAGCAGTACCCCGTTATTGAGGTCTGCTGTAAGAAAACAAGTGAGAGACCTTGTTAAAAATAGATCTGAACTTCCTGTGATGCCACTGCAGCTATAAAATGTTTATAACTATGTTTTCACCAAATGTCCTTGGCCTATCTTTGGGTATATTTTACTGGGAGATGGAGATTCTTACCATGGAAGTAGAAATCCTTGTCCTTAGCAGTGTTCTCACTCTGCAGTAGATGGATCAGCAGCAATATGCAATCTTAAAGTTGATAATGTTCAGGTCTCATCATGCCTTTTTTTTTTACCATGACAGCCCTGGACTTGGGATTTTTATAGTGTGAATCCTTAAAAAAGAGAATGAATGTTTGGTACCCGTGTAACACATACTCACAGCACCTACCATTTCCTTGTGTCTGAATATGATTTTTTGCTGCTTTTAGGAGCTGGAGGAAAAGCACCGTGAGGCTCAGATTGCAGCACAACATCTGGAGTTGCAGCTGAAACAGAAGGAACAATTCTATGAGGAGAAACTCAAAGTAAAAATATCTTATCTTCCTACAAGCTTTTGTGGGTAGAATGAGTTCAGGGAAAACAGTTGCCTTTAGGCTCTGATTGCTTTGTCTTGTGAGTTGCCTTCTTGTTGCCATTGCTGCAATGTTGAGGGAGCTCAGTGGAATCTAAATCAGTTTTCTCCTGTTTTTTTCTGCCATTTGTACCTTATCTGTCTGTGGCACTGAGTTAGGAGAGGTAGCATTTGAAGCCAGAAGTACAGGAAGGCATTTGTTGATTGTAATTTGACTTTTGCCAACTAAATAATACTTAGTTAATGCTGTTTGATCTCACATCCTGAAGAAGCTTTCAGTTCCCACTGATTTTTCTATGAGTGTTCATTCAGCCTACCTGCAAGTTTTAAATGCAGCAAATAGTAGACCATTTCTGAAATTCCATCTTGGAGCTGGAACATCTGCCAAGAAGGCACAGAAACCACCCACTTTGTTTTTGTCTTTTCCAGGGTAGCATTAACAAACAGTTAGAAATAGACACCATCTAAAATTAGGAAAAACAAGCTGGCAAATAGGAGTGTGTGCACTGGCTAAGGATTTTTCTAAAGAACTTGCAATATGACAGCCAGTAAATGCATTTTGTAAGAATCTTTGCAAAGAACAAATTATTCTCAGTAGAAACAGTCTTTATCTTGTAGATTTATCTAATAATTTAATTCTACATTTTTGCTGAAATGTGAGAGGATGTGCTATTTAAGAGAAGAAATTTCTGTAGTAAAATATGAAGGAAAAAAGAGAAGTAAGAAGATTTGCTGGCAGATCAGAGCATGTGGTTATCAGTAATGAGAGGAGAGTGATAGAGAGCAGGAAGATCAGATGTAGATGTTGAAATATAAGTGGTGATATAAAAACTGGTAAAGAGGATAGGCATGGGAAAAAAAAATTAAAAAGAGAGCTGGTGTATTATGGGACCCTATGATGTAGGGTTTAATAGGAGAAATCAGGAAGCCAGGTGAAAGAGGTTCAAAGGGATAAAACAGGACATGGAGTTTTTGTAACTGGATAAGTAAAAAGTATCCTGTGGTGTCCAGAATTTGAGCCTTTGAAAAACTTGTCTTTGAAGGTCAGTTCAGTTTAACAACTGATTATAACTCTGGTCATACATACACAACATACATTCTAGAAAAATGTAGCAATTAATTACTTTAGTCCTGTTCCCAATGACAGCTATTTGTGCCACAAAAAGAAGTTTATTTTATTGTTAGATTTTTGTCTCTGACTGGAAGAATTCTTGTGGTCTCAGTTGCCTTCTCATCCATACCTATGGAATTCACAAATTATTTGTGAGCCATGTTGGTAGGGCAGCCAAAGGATGGGCACTTTCCTATTTCTTCTGCTGTAAATATTGGGGTAGAGAGTCTTTTCTGTTTTCTGTTGCATTAGGCTGGAACAGTTATTGAACACAGTTTATATGACTTAAAATAATAATTAAAAAACCTATAGTATCTCCATATCTCTATAAAACCTTCTTGTTAAATTCAGTCTTCAGAGATAACTGAGAGTGCTCTTTTTGGAGTTTGCTCTTCCATGGATTTCATGCAATTGCATCATGGATTTAATTTTGCTTGACATATGACCAATTGCTTACAAAAAAAACCCTCTATATTGATGATTTTCTTTCTGCTTGCCCTTTGCCCAGTGAAACAGCTATAATTTAGACAAAAGAAATGTCTTCATTTAGGTGTTGGAAAATCAGATGAAGAAGGATCTTGCAGATAAGGAAGCACTTGAGAATATGCTCAGAAGACATGAAGAAGAAGCACGTGAGAAATGCAAAGTTCTGGCTGAACAGAAGGCGGTATGTGGTGTTAGCTGGAAATCAAAGCTGTTTGAAGAGTAGCTTTCTGAAGCTGATTTCAAGCAAGATAATCTTGTTTGAGGTTCTGTAGTGCTGCTGAGCTGTTTTGAAGGAAATTCATTGATTAATATGCATTTTGAAAGACTTTTTTTTTAAATTCAGAGTATCTTCAAGAATATTTCCTTATAAAAAGCCATGCAGCTTGCTGTGTACCTCTCATTTTGTGCCTTGAGAATGGCTGCTTTTTCCTAACATTAAAGCAGTAGAAAGCAGCTGTAAATAGCTCCAGTAATTGCATTTGTGTTGCTCATTTTGGCCATTTGATCAGTTTTCTTTTAGTTCTTTTTTGTTTCTGGAAAAAGTTCAGACTTTTTTGATAAACTTTATTTTTGTAACCGCTGGCATCGTGCAGTCTCTAAGGCTTACTGCTGTGTTTCAGATGATCAATGCAATGGATTCCAAGATCAGGTCACTGGAGCAGAGAATTGTGGAATTGTCTGAGGCCAACAAACTGGCAGCAAACAGCAGCCTCTTCACCCAGAGGAACATGTAAGTGTGGCAGCTGCTGTCACTGCTGAACAGATCTCAGGAAGATGACCTTAAAGCCTTTTCCAATTGAAATGATTCTCTGATTCACCATGTAAAAGTGGCTCTTTTCTGCAGGCCTGCTCTGCTCCATGCTTGTTTTTCACTGATAGCCTTTCAAAAATATGCTCCGTTCTTCAAATAGTTTGGGCTCGCTGTGTATTTTGTGTTTTCTCAAACATGACTGGGAAAATTGGTTTGTATTACAGTGTTTACTTTGGAGCATTTCCTAAGGCAGGTGTTTTGTGTAGGTTTGCCAAATATGTTAAATGAATACTAATAATTTTATGTCTAAAAGTACCCCTGGAGAAGCATACATTCCTTCTTTAAACATAAACATTGCTAATAGATTTACATTTTACTCAGTTCCCCTGACACATGATTTTGAAATTGAAAACATTGAACACCCTCCACTCACAAACACTCCATCATGCCTTGATGAGTGAGAAGACAAGGAAGAACACTAGATTTTTAAGCCAAGAATTTCTCTACATGTTTTTGAACTCTTCTATTTCTGAGCTTTTTGTCTGCCCAAACTTTATTTTTCTTTGGATTTTAGCTGAGATTCCTTACCCTTACAATGTTGTTTTTCCTTCATAAATGACTAAGAGGTGTTCTACTTCAAGTGTAGGAAAAGCATAGGTTGTTTGATGCCTCCTGCAGGACAGGGCTAAAACAGTATTTGCCCTTACTGAGTTCAGAGATTCACCAGCTTGGTTTGCACGAAGGTTACAGTGTCCATCAGCTGCTGGACCCACATCAGGCAGTGCCTTTGTGGGAAGCACTTGGAGAGATTCACCTTTAATACTGAATAGAATCAGACAAGGATGAGTTTTGGAAAAGACTTCCTTTGGTTTCATTCCTTTTTAGTGGTCATTATGCCTCCAGATGTGTAATGGCTCCAATTTTCATTGCATTTGAAATATCTTGCAAGTTATTTTAGCCTTAGCAGCCAAAAACATTCACAGAAATAACTGAGGAACTTAATTGTATTGCCTAATGCTCCAGATGACCTCCAGTTAATCACCCAGGGAGTTTGTTGAGGCAGCAAAAGCCATAACTTACCTTCAGTCTAAAATAAAACAGAAATGTCTTGAGGTGGAGCTGGGAAGTGTATCGAAGGTTGAATGTCTCAGTCATGGGTGCTGAACTGAGTGTAAGGACTTAAAGCATCCTCTGGGAGCCATATCCTTGACTGAAGAGCCACAGAAAACAAGAAAAACATATAATAATGTTTTAACATACAATTTAAAATAGATTATTGAGAGACATATTGTCAAATGATGAACTTTGCAGGATTGGTAGGAGATAGTACAGAATTAGCAACATTTTGAGAGAAAATTGCTTAATTATGCATGCAGATAGTTAATGAATTTGTGCTTATTTTGTGAATTGGGCTGTTGAAAATGTATAAATTGTTGTTGGACTGCATTTTGAACCCACAAAAGCTGCAGCTAATCTGAGCATGCATCAAGAGGAGAGCTAGTGATTAAACTCTTCAGAGGAGAGGGGAGCTCTGCAAGCTTTTGTTCCAGCAGTATCTGAGGAAACCAATGATTATCAGGTTCCTGAGAAGATAGCCCAGTAAACAACAAGAAATGAAATAACACCATTTGACAGTTCTGGCTGACAATAATCTGTAGAGGTAAATTAAAAAAACAGAGAGGGTGAAAGGGTGGTTTTGCTTGCAATGCACAGAAATGTGAGTCAGAAGACTTAAGTCCTATTTTTAGTTTTGTTAAGTCTTCCTATTTGATCTTGGGCAACCCACATAATTTCTCTGGGATAGGATTAATAACAGCTTATCTCACAGTGAACTTCTTAAAATATTAATTCATTAATATATGTAGAGCTTTGTGAGGCTTCTAAGTAGAAAGCACTCTATGAGGCAGAATTTTCCAATGCAGGATAACACAATTCCAGGAACTGTAAATAATGCAGAAAGACCCTTTTTTTTTGAGGGTGTCCATTTCAAATGATAATAATTAATCCTTGCCAGCTCTCAAAATTATTATGAGAACAAGTAATTATTTTTGTTCAGTTTGTGGATTAAGACTTTGATCAGAGACAGAAAACTTCACTTCAGTGTAGGTCAAGCTCTATGTCCATTACAACTTTCAAAAGCCCCCAATAAAACAACCCCAACACACTACCCCCAATCCTAAAGCATGGAAATCTTATCTCATGGAAATACATTCTGAGAAAGCAACTCTCAGAATTTATTTTTCCCCTATAGAAAAACGTGTGACAAGGAACTGATGAAATGAGAATAATTAGCTGTATCTTAAATAGCATTATAGATTACCCTCTGCAAGATTCATTTGTCTGTGCAACTGGCAAATGTGGTATTTTAGTGCTCTGGGCATATGTTGATGAATACACTAGTATTTTTAAGTTTTAGCTGGGATGTAGGATTTAAGCCATGAACTTAACTGTTCTACCTGACAGCAAATTTGTGTTTTCCTTACTTGACCCCAGTGGAAGGACATATGTTAAGGGCATTTCGGGTTTGTCACTTGTGCATTTCTCCTATCAGGAAAGCTCAAGAGGAGATGATTTCAGAGCTCAGGCAACAGAAGTTCTACTTGGAAACACAAGCTGGAAAGTTGGAGGCCCAGA
Source organism: Peucedramus taeniatus (assembly GCA_013400575.1). Lineage (NCBI taxonomy): Eukaryota > Metazoa > Chordata > Aves > Passeriformes > Fringillidae > Peucedramus > Peucedramus taeniatus. The sequence continues at coordinate 433,492 of WBNO01023436.1, read as the reverse complement.
ATCGAAAATTAGAAGAACAATTGGAAAAAATGAGTCACCAAGATCACACTGACAAGAACCGCCTGCTGGAATTGGAGACACGGCTGAGAGAGGTGAAAACATGGCTCTAATCCCTCTCAACAAACTTTCCTAAATGTACCCCATTTTGTGAATACAGTGAGAACTAGAATTAACTTCTTGTAGTGGTATTTCAAAGTGTATTAGTAATTTAAAATAAAGCTCATTAAAAGTAGATAAATGTAAGTATTAAGGAGTTGTCATCCTCAATCTGAGCTTTTAGATCATCTTGCTTTTTTAGAATTCTATTTCTGTTTTTGTTTTAAATATACTTTAAAATATGTTTTGCTTTATAATATTATTTGGGTAGAGAGTAATAGCGATGTACAATGACCAGACAGATAACCTGTAGTCTTAGAGTCTACAGCTTAGAAAGCAAAGGACACAGCAGAATTGCTGTAAGAAAAAAGTAACCTGCTGCTCCACGCACCATTTTCAGAGTTTTCTGAAAAGAAAACCTAACAGTAATATGGCAAAATACACTTTTAAAGATCTGTGAGCTGCGCTTCATTTTTAATTTTGTATTAACTAGTTTGTATCTACAAATTCTTCTCCAGTGTCAATCCACTAATTTTCAGCTAAGGTTGAAATCTTGCCTTCAACTAAGGTTGTTGAGCAACCAACCTGTCCTACTTTGGCCAGAAGCTGACTGAGACCAGTGTAAGGTTTCTGACAGCCTTGTTACACATCTCAAGCACAACAGACAGATTCCCTTGGGATAGCAGGGAGCCTGAAGAAGGTGCTAAGATTTGGAATTGACTCTGAACAGAGACCTTAGTTGTTTGTTTTTTACCCCTGGAGTGACATGTTTATCCCTGTGTGCTGCAAGAAAACCTTCATCAGAAGCCATTCAGGTAAACTCAGAGCCAGATGAGCTGCTGGGTTTCTTTAAAAGGAATCTGAAGGGAGGATGAAACATGGAAGTTGATGGCAAAATGGATGTAATATAAGCCCAGAGATTCCCAAATGAAGATCCTTAGACACTCCGAAGAAAGTTCACGACAAACTGCTTCAACATTTTATATTAGTGTTTGCTATGTTTGAGTTACAGCTGGAACTATTCTTGTGCCCTTGTTGTTTAAAATGCCAGGTTGTTTTTTCCAAGAAAACCAGTAGATTTTAGGTAGTATACAAAGCTGTGTCCTTGATTTCCCATGCCTTAAGTAGTCTGTCAGGATGTGATTTTGGGAACAAACATGGCAATGGCATCTTAAAGTGGGTTCTGAAACAAGACTACATTACCTGTCGCCTCTTCGTTAGTAACTCACATTTGGGTACTACTTTGTTTTTCTTCAGGTTAGCCTAGAGCACGAAGAACAAAAGCTGGAGCTGAAGAGGCAGCTGACAGAGCTGCAGCTGACCCTGCAGGAGAGGGAATCCCAGATCACTGGGCTGCAGGCTGCACGGACAGCCCTGGAGAACCAGCTCCGCGAGGCCAAGACCGAGCTGGAGGAGACCACAGCTGAGGCAGAGGAGGAGATTCAAGCCCTCACGGTAAGCCCTGAAACTTGTCCTGTGAGCTGCAGAGACACACTAGAATTGTGTAGATGCATGTTTCATAAAGAGGTTAAAAGGAATTTATATGATCTAATTTTTAATTTTCAGAAATGGACATGAGTTGTTCCTTGTGTTGATAGAGGCATGAATGGCTAAAATGTCAAATTTTACCTTTAACCATTTGAATACTTGCTAGTAATGGTTCATTGCTGCCTAAACTGACTGATGGCTTGTAGGAGCATTATTATTTTTGTTTTGAGGTGAAAGTTGCATCTGAAATTGGTATTGCTATCAGTTTAACTCTGTGATTTGCTTATTTAAATAATAGCTCATGAGTTTGAAAGTACTTGATGGTCATAAATGTTTCGATGATTTTTTTTTTCCTATCAGTTACCCTGCTTTGAGGATACTTATTCAGGAAAAAAAAACACCAACAAAAAACCACCAAATTCCTAGGGAGAGTGTTCTAACACATAATTTTATTCCAATGCTTGTTTCATTAAAAATTGTCACGTGTCTTGCAGTTTGGTGAGGTGTGTGAGTGATAGAAAGGAAAACAAAGTTCAAAGTTCAAGTCCTGCCCTCTTCCACCCTCTTCCACCCCAACCCCTGTAAATGGAGTTCTAGATTATATGCTGCTGGTTGCTGTCTCTTGAGCACAAAAAGCTGCTTTGAAACTGTTTGATTCTAAGAAATATTTCCTTCACAAAAGGTTCCCAGGGTTGCAGGTAGAGAGTTTGACCTGCTACCAGCTAACCCCACCTTGAGCAGCAGCCTTTATTGACCTTCAAATCCTGTGATTTGGAAGTGTTGAAAATGTGTATTTTCATGTTCCAGTGGCATTTAATCAAAGAACTGTTCTGAATATTGCTGCCATTGCTGGTTTTTGGGAGGGGAGGAGGGCTCAGCTGGCACAGGCACTGGTATTATGCTGATGCTTTGGGTAGATGAATGGCAGAACCATTCCCTCAGTTCTAAAGTGGGCACAGGCTGAGCAAGTGCAGCAACAGCATTGAGGCCTAAGAATAACTGAATAGAAATGGCATTGGGTTCTCTTTGCTCAGAAGTGAGGCAGTCCCTTCCCAGCTGAAAGCTTTGCATAACAGCCACTATCACTGCCAGGGGGCTGGCAATGCACTTGGGATCCTTATCCAGCAGTGAAACAGATGAATATTCATGACCTGTGTTCACTCAGTTATTGCTCCAGTTAATGGGGCAAACTTGTAGTTCTGGACCAGCTGCTGTTAGACACTCCAGCCAAGCAGGCTTGGGACTATTCCTGTCATGGAGTTTTTTACATACTTTTATTTTTCAAACATTGCCTGTTGGGGTAAGATAGCTTTTAAGCTCTCATATTTGGCTTCTGCTGAATGTTTTTTCTCCTGTTTAGTCTCTTGGCTCTAAGGAAAATGTTCTGAATGAAGAAAGGTGGCTGGATGTGCTTGAGCAGTAACCTTTCATTTAAGTTTTCAGATAGCACATGACATTAGACACTTGTTAAATCACTTTGAATTTTGAGAGAGACCATGAGGCTGAAACAAGAACTTTTTGCTTTGTCATGCTTTGCTTGTAAATTAGGGGATAAAATGGTGCATGCAATACTGCATTCTTAAAATGAGTGTTTGAACTTTTCTGTACTTTAGATGCTGTCTTCCAAAGAATTGATTATTATGTTTTATCACTGATTTTTAGAGAGGCTCAGGCTTAAATGTGACTTTATGGTAGGATTCAGGTAGATTGGCAGAGCTGTGTGGGGTAGCTTGCATTATACATCACTATAGTTTTTCTTTGCAAGCATTAAATTGTATGCAGTATTTATTTTCTATGAAACACCAATCAGGATACAGAGGTAAACCCAACTCAAATTAAAATGTTGAGAATGTAAAAACTTAACATGGGATCAACAAGTCTTCTGCTGACCATTTCAGATGGAACCTGTTACATAGTTCCATTCTTGAGCTTGTACATTTTCCTAAAGCACTTAAGTTGGGAGCATAAGTGTATTTTGATTAAGTAGGATGGAACTTTTGCTAATCAGTTCTTTGTCACTGCAAAGTGCTTTCATAGCTTGCAGCATCGGCCCTCCAAACTTTGCTTGCTGGTAGATTGTTCTGCAGTTTGTTTAGCAACAGCATTCTCGAATTCTAATGTATGAAAAATTGATGATTAACTTCTTACCTCCTTTAGGCACATAGAGATGAAATCCAGCGTAAGTTTGAAGCCCTTCGTAATAGCTGCACAGTGAGTATTAAATACAGATCATTGAATTATTTTGAAATAAAGGATAATGAAACAAACAATTTCCTCATTTAATCCTTGATGACACTAGTTCCTAATGTGGACTCCTGGCTTCAAGGTGCTAGTAGGACCTGGATGGATTGGATTGGATTTCTTTTAGGTTTCAGGTAAACCTCAATTTTGAGGTTTTAGTCTGATCATGAAATTGTCACTGTTCTTCTTTTTGGAGAAGAAAGTAAATTAAAATATCTCATTGCAGTGCAGCTAATAAGAATGGTGTAGCAGCTGCAAAAAATGACTGTAGGTGAAGATCTTTTCTGCTCACAAGAAGAAAAGATCTACCTGTCCAAATTCTGAGCTGCATTGTAGATCTAGGCCTGAGTGGGTTTTAAGGAGGATTTTAACACTGTTTGAAGAAACAAGAAATGTTAAGGTTTCAAATAATACATTGGCAGAGAGAACTCCAGGATCTGAATTTTCACCTTCTGTTGCCTGAGATCTTTGACATGTTTTCAGATTCATTTCATCAGTCCAGATCAGATGTCCAAGTGTAAATTATTCTGGGCTTTTTCTCTCTACCCCACACTGTAAGCAGGGCTTAATTGCTGGCACTTTTTATCTTGATTGTTTCCCTGCTTCCAGTGATTTCCTCCAATGTAATTTTTCATGCTGTAGGAGTAACTCTCGAATGTGTAAGTTTTCATCTTTTAAAATATCTTTTCAGCATGAGAGTCATTCTATTTTCCTCACTTGCTCTTTAGCACTAAGCAAGGGGGTTCTTCTGGACATGGAATATTTAGATAGGAAGAAGTGAGGAAGTACAGCTTTCCAAAGTGTTTTAACCTCTGTCTAAAAGAAATCCTACACAAGAAACTTCACTTTCTGTTCCCTTCCTCATTTCTTAGACTGTCTAGCTCCCTATGTGTCATATAGATCTTGCATCCAGAGCTATCTTCTGTTGCTCCAGATCTTGCCTTTCATTCAGAGTGACAGCTTTCTGTGAAAACACTTTCGTGATCTCCATGGAGGGAAAAACCAGGTGTGGAAACTCTGTGGCTTCTGTTCACTGCAGGGTCAGCTGCCTTGCAGAGCTGTAACTCATTATCTAGTGACACTTCAGCTCTGAGTGAGAGGAATGAGCTCCAGCAGTGAAGAATGACCCATAACATTTCCAGAATGTCAAGAGCTTTAAAGGACTTGTAAAAGTGTTGTGTATTATAAGGCCCTTCAGTAGGATAAGTGGGATCAGACATCCTCATCAATAAGAAATTAATTAAATAGTTCCTAAATGAATAATACATGTCCATGGTATATTCTCTTTGCAGCCCAGGAGAATGCATGTATAATTTAATTGACCATGGACAGATAATTTCATGTTGTGTGTTATGACTGCTCCTGGCTGTCCATCCCGCCTGAGGAGTGAGGAAATCAGGGCAATCTTCTATTGCCAGTGAGGGTCAAGAAGTGCTAATTACACTGTTCTCACCAGATGTTTCAAACTCGGTTTTATCTGATGGTACCAGTATGATTCAGGCTGTGCTTTTTGGTGACCGTGTGACTCCACTTGAAGGTGATTAGAATTTATACTCCTTTTAAAATCCAACAACACTTCAAGGGAATAATTGTAATGTGCTGCTACTTATACAGCCTGATAAAGGATGGATTTATTCTTTCAGGAAGTTCTCAAGAGAGATCCTTTTTAAGCTGACACAAACTCCTTGAACTAGTCTGGCAAACTTTGGTAGGGAATTACTTTTAATTTGATCTTATTGAGAAGCCCCAAACAACGTAAGAATTACAAAAATAAGATTAGACAGGAAAAAAAAAATTAAAATTTAATTACTTCAGTACTTTTGTGGTCTTCAAAAGATAAATAAAAATACGTAATCTACTTTCTTTGGTATTGTTCCCATTTCTCTAGCTTCACAAAGGTCACGGCTTCTGATTGTAGAGAAGGCTGTGTCTGCTTTCCTTGTATCCTCATTGCACACTTGTTCTTCCTTTTGCTGAGGTCTCTGACCAAGGAGGCATTTTTAGACTCTCCTTTTTCATGCTTTCTGTCACTCAGTTGAGCAAGAAATAATAGGATACGTAATTAGAACAAAAATTGTAACTTGTGCTACCTGCTGTACACACACGTGCTCGTGGGCACACACAGTGATATCTTATCACAGCCTTCTCACAATGATAGCTCTTCCAGCAAATCTGTTGAGGGAGAAGTTTATTCTGCGAAATAAATGGTCCATTTGAGTGTTAGAAGTATTTTCCAGGCAATCAACACAAGATCTAGAAATAAAAGGCATTCCTAAATAGGAAAATTTACACATTTGTCAGTTGTTTCGAGATACCTCCGAATTATGGCTTGTTCTGAGATCACCAACATGTTTAAAGTTAAAAAATACATCTAAGTTATCTAAATAATAATAGAATTGTTTCCAAAAGGAAACTTCCATTAAGCAGGCAGTAAAGTCATTAAATATTTAGCAGGAAATAGGCCTATAAAAGCCTTGCACTCAGCTTAGTAAAATACCAGAGAACCACCATCTGAATCACCTGGGTTTTTCAGGTACAGGCTGTTGCTTTTACTCTAGCAATTAGTGGCATTTCTTATTCTTAACTGGATATTGCATTTCCATTTATTCAAGTTTTCTCCAATAAAACAAGGTTTATCTTTCCTTCTCGAATTTTTGTCATCATCTTGTGTTCCAGTCTTAAACACTAACAGGCTTGATCTGCACTTGTGCAAGAGACTGGGTACTGAGGCATTAAATCTGAACCCATCAGATAGATATCATTTTAGTTATGTGTGAATTCCTGCTGAATTCAGTCTAAGATCCTGATTCCACATTGGCTCAATAAGTTGACATACAAGAATAATCTGTGTCCTTGTGAGCTGCCAAAATAATACTCAAAGATGTTACTTTGATGCTAAACTGTGCTTCAGAGTAAAGGAATCTTGCCCATTGTGACAAGGCTAATACCCAGGCAAAAACTTTTATATGGCTTTGTTAATTTTTTTTTTTAAAGAAAAATTCCTGTTGGGTGGAAGGGGTTATCCTTGATTCCCATTTCACAGAAAATATGATGGCAGATACCAGTTACAGGCAGAAATGGAATTTTGTAGTTTTTCGTAGCCTGACAAAAAATCAGACTTCTAAGATATTGCAGTGAGAGGTGAATGAGACCTTCACTCTGGATAACATCATCATCATTTGAGGAAGAAGCTCCTGTTTGGGAGAGGCAGCTCATCTTCTGGGACCTAGGACAGGAGCAAAAGGGACTGGGTGTTTTAATCCTGGCTTGCTGTGGGAAGGAGAGGAATGCAGTCTGGGCAATGTCCCTCAAGATAAACCATGAAGAGTTTTTGGAGACTGAGATCCATGTTTAAGGTGTCTTTCAAGGCACAGATGTTGTCTGACTAGGAGAGGGGAGGAAAGTGAGGGATTAATTGTCAGATATTGATGGAACAGGTAGAGATACAATCTGTCTGCAGCCCTCTTTGAGAGCCTGAGCCTCAGTGTTGGGATTTCTCTGCCTGAAAAGCTTTGTCTCACACAGTAGGTAAAGACAAAAGAAGTCTGATGTCTGCTCTGACTTCCTCCTCGCAATTATTTGGGGCTGAGAGACAGCTTTTTCTTGTTTCCTAATTACTTCTGACCGGTAGCTGTCTGGTAAAGATTAGTGGGGATGAGGAGAGGTGGAAATGGATAGAGCAAAACTATTAGTCTGGAATTACATTAAACTCCAAATAAGACACTGCTGATAGCATCCCAAAACAGTTTCCCTTGCTGTGTCCTAGTGTTTTTCTGCATGTTTGTTGATGGCATCTGAGAACTGAGACGCCTTTATGAAGGAATAGGGTATGGGGAAGCTTGCAAGCTGCAGTTACTAGTATATAAATAAAACTCCTTATTTTTCTCCTTTTCCTCATTATTGTGCCTGTGGTTTTGATATGTGGAGGATATGGATTAAATTTAGTACATTTTGTTTGATATGCAAGACAAATCATCATGGCCCTGACTGTTTGTTGCTGTGATATTTGATTTAATCCGTGGCTGGAGAGGTTTGTAGGACCAGGGGTAACAGCTGTGAATCTGCTCAGCCTCACTAGAGGAATACTTGCTTTCCTCAGATTATTCAGTGGGGAGGGAATTATGCTGGATATGGCCCCTTCTGCTGAGGAGCTGCTATGCTTGGGTTGCTCTGCAATATTTAAAAATGAGATCCTCTGCATCAGGATAAAGATAAGCTGTGTGCTTAGATGTGGTGTGCAGTGAACAATCTGTGTAGTTAGATGATATCTCTGGTTTATGGATTAGTTGTGATGAAGATGTGCATAAATAGAGGAGAAAATTCCAGTTGCTCTGTGAGTGTTGAAGCAGTGGTACAGATACAGTGGCTGTCTAGATTGTCTAGAATTGCTTTTCCAAGGTTTCAAGTGTTTGGTTAATTTATAAACTTAAAATGTGAAGATTTTTCTAATTATATTATGGGTTTCTAAAGGCTATAATAGCATTTTCTCACTGACTTTCCTTTAATATACTTCACATTTACCTCAGAATAGCTCAGGGCTGGTTGGTTTGTTTGGGATTTTTGGGGGCTTTTTTTTTTTTTTTTCCCTGGGGATCTCCTTAAGCGAAAAGAAAAATATTTAAAGCTACTGGACTTTTTCCAGATACAGGATTCTGGTATGGGTTGTATGTATGCCTAAGACAACATTTCCAATTAAATGTGGGGTTTTTTTTGATCTGTGTTTTCTTTTTTGATAGCCAGGACAGGCATTTATATCACACTACATCCCATTTTCCTGTGTCAACATTACCTATTACTCTTTAGGCTTTTAGTGTAAATAAACTCTCTAATCCTGCTGTAGATAGCTATTGGATGTGTTAAAAAACATCCTCTTTCCCCATGAAAAATGGAAGATTGTACCAAGAGGAACAAATTTTCTCTTGTTAAAAAAAAAATCATTCTATCGAGATTACATTATCTACGTTATAACATAGTTGGAATTTAAGCCAAAGTACTTTGGAATTGTCAGTAAATACACTGATAGAAGAAGGAAAGAGATCATGTCACATCTTCTGGAACCCTTCTTTGTTAACTGCTTTGTTATTTGTCTGAAGATTTCCAGAAATATCCTCCTAGATAAAATGTAGCAGTGAAATATAATATGATCTGGTTTAATTTTAGTTGTATTCAGGGAAAGAAGTCAAAATCTCAGAACCTAGAATAAAAGAAAATGGGAGCTTAACTTCCAGCCCTTAGGGAATAAAAATCAACTTGAAATACAGACAGTTTTAATAATTAATTAAGTAGTTGGACATATTAACTCTGCATATTACTTTATCCATTTTGTGTTTCCCTCATCTCAGTTTTCTTGTATTTCAAAACTAGCTTAATATTTTTTAAATAGAAATTACTTGTACTAGTGTATAGATGTGGAAGAAACCGTGAATGTATAAAATACATCTTGAAACTGCCTAGATACACGGGTGTGGTTAAACATAAAATTAAAACAAATGGAAGAAAAAAGTGAGTTACTTATCTGGCAGTTAGAAGAGATCTCAGCTGTTGTAAGAGCAGTAGGTAAAACACTGTAAAAACAAATGTTCTTTTGGTCCTTTTTGTTTGTATAAACAAATCTAAGTTCTTATTTCTGTAGCAGCATAGGCACTAATATGTCCTTATGACACAGGCTGCCCCCTCTGAAAGCTTGGTGCAAACAATGCAGGGGAAAATGTGTGTTCTGAATATGGCAGTGAGAGTGCTCAGAAACAAGCACATGATCAGATTTCTTCAGAAATGTTGTGTTTTGAAGTGTGAATCATCTTGATTTGACCCTGAACATATGGGTGGCAGGAACTCCCCTTCACCCAGCAGGGAGTAATGGCTGTTGGACTTTTTCTGCTCACAGTTTAAAAACCAAATACTGTTAATTTAGGTCTAGGAGAGGCAAGGTAAAAGGCTGCCAAAATATGCATTACAGATTCTTCAAAAAGAAGGGGTTGTCATCTTTCCAGAGAGCTGAGAAGAGCAGTGTGCTCTATCCTCTCCTGCCTTAGATATTTAAGTCCTTGGTTTGTGTAGGAAATTGGAACATTTACATTTGAATGTGTTGCCAACTGTGCTCTGAGATTTTATTTTTTCCCATTTAATGAAGTATCTTATTCACTTTTCTTTGACATCCAGGCAAAAGAGCCTCTAGAACATGTTTTTAAGAGTTGAATGTGAATTGTATAGAGTTTACCATTTTCTGAAATTCTTTTTATTAAGCTGATTTCAAGATTACTGAGGTTTCTTTCTCTTCTGTTGTGGCAATGTTGGTTTTGAGTTAGGAGGAGGTACAAATTCATCCACCCAGTGTTCAGGCCTTTCATTCATAAAGCCAACTGTGAAAATGGCCCACTGTTGTTTATATTTGTCTTTCAATTGGAGGGGACTGTAGCTGAAAACTTTTAGTTAATGCTGTTGAACAAATGGATGCTCCCACTTTGGCAAAGGCCTTGCTGAGTTTTTGCTTTTCACTGATTTTCTGTGTTGTGTTACCACACTGGTTTCTTCCCTCCTGTGTACCCAGCTGCCATCCATAATGCTGTTACTTTGATAGAATGTATTTCTTAACATTTTTCTGCCTTTCCTGGTTATACCCAGTGTTACAAATAATAATATAAGCAATTCCCAGGGATATCCATCAGGTTGCACTGCCTCCACTGCACCTCTTGGTCTCTTTTCTTCAATACCACACTTTGAAAGCCTTTCTGAGACTGATTAGCCTCATTGCACTTAGGGGAGATTGAGGCAAAAAAAGATCACTTTAAGTCAGCAGTAGAGCTGAGAATCCAGCCAGAACTCCTGGCTCCCAATCCAGTGCTTTAACTATGACAGGTGTCTCAAATAATAAATTACATTGCAGCATATTTATGCTCTGAACCAGATTTTTAAAGAAAAGTTATTTTCTCTAAGACACAAAACTCTACTCCTGATCCAAGTACATTACTGTGCAAAAATATCTACCACTATAATGCTGCCCTTTTGTTTGAATTAGGAAAAATGTAAAAGCTTGGCAATAAATAATTCTGTGTGAATTAATTAATATCCCCAGTTATATAGAAGAAAGATGGATGTTTTCAAAAACCTGTGCTTACTCACATGTAATTTGTTTTTCTTTCTAGGTGATTTCAGATTTGGAAGAGCAGCTGAACCAGCTCACTGAAGATAATGCAGAGCTGAACAACCAAAATTTCTTTCTGTCCAAACAACTCGACGAGGCCTCAGGGGCCAACGACGAGGTTGTGCAGCTGCGGAGTGAAGTCGATCATCTCCGCCGAGAGATCACTGAGAGGGAGATGCAGCTGACCAGCCAGAAACAAGTAAGGCTCTCTAGGTCTGGGTCAGGAGCTCTTGGTGGGAGCTGGCAAAAATTCCTTTTACATCTGGGAGCCCATAAGAAGTGATGATGCTTCCGGGAGCAGTGGCATTTAAGCCTTTCTTCCCAGGGCAGTTGTGTGAATGGAAATTTTTGGTATTTCCCATCATGTTTTTACACAATCTTACTTAGCAATCCTGCACTCTGAAGGCATTGTCATTTAGAATTACTCATTTTAATTTTGTGGCCCTGGAAATCTCAAAATGTTCATAATGAGATCGACCTGACATTATCAGGGATCACAAGTGAATGTACAGGAGCCTTGAAATAAATGGGCTGTGATTTCCCAGCTCCTGCTGGCTGCCAATTTGCATGTACTGTAATCGAAATGGTAAGACTGAAGCTGAAAGTGCACGCTTGATGTGGGATGTGAGATTTGATAGGACGATTTATTTTTAGACTATGGAGGCCTTGAAGACAACATGTACGATGCTGGAAGAGCAAGTAATGGACTTGGAGGCCCTGAATGATGAACTCCTGGAGAAAGAGCGCCAGTGGGAAGCGTGGAGAAATGTTCTAGGGGATGAGAAGTCCCAGTTTGAATGTCGAGTTAGAGAGCTGCAGAGGATGCTGGATACTGAGAAACAGAGCAGGTCTCTCTCCCTTCCTTCCCTTTTATTAACTTTTATGAAAATTCTCTATAGAAGCTAGTACAAAAATTATATTTAGCATAGGATATGGGAGTTGGAGCTAAAAATAAAATCTTGTGAGGTAGTTCTAAAAATGGTTTATTAGTTAATAGTCATCACTGATATTGTTCCTTTTGTTTCTTTGCAAGTGAACGATTCAAGGGGAGTGGTATTTATCATTGTAATTTATAAAATGTCTTGATTTATTATCTTCTGTTTTGTTTTATGGAAAAAATAGTCTTTGCTCCTGTCTGTTCCTATGGGGTCTTGAAATTTTTAAGGCTGTAGTTCTAGCAGGGGCAGGAACAGGATTATATAATATATGTGTTGCAGCAAACAGTCTGGCTTTCTAATGTAACATCTTGAATTTGAGGCAACCCCTGAAAGAGTTATTGATGCCACTGCCTGCTAGGGAGAGGTCAAGCCTGCAAGGAGTTAGGTAACATTATTTTCCATTTTAATGCAGAGTGAGAGCAGATCAGCGCATTACTGAGTCTCGCCAGGTGGTAGAACTGGCTGTCAAGGAACACAAGGCAGAGATTCTGGCCCTGCAGCAAGCACTCAAGGAACAAAAACTCAAAGCAGAGAGCCTTTCTGATAAGGTAAGTAACTTTCAATCCTAGACTTTCATAATTAGATGAAATACTTTTCCACTGATATTACTTTTAGAAATGTTGCCTTGAGCAGCTTTTTTCAAGATGTTATAGAGACAAATTAAAAAGACTGGAGGGCATAGAATAGAATTCTATCTTCAAACCAAAGACCTCAAATTTTCTTTGAAAAAGACTAAAGCATACAGCAGCCTATGATGCCTGGAATGAAGTCCTTCAGTAACTTGGTATCTGCATTTGAACAAGCCAAAATGTCTTGGCTGTTTTTTCCCCAGCAACCAAAGGCTAATTGTATCATTTTTCTTCAGCATGTGCTTGGTGAAGTTGGATTTTAAGACTGTGGAACTATATTTATTAGTGTTCAATGTTATTCTGACCCTCTTTCCCAGCTCAATGACCTGGAGAAGAAGCATGCCATGCTGGAGATGAACGCCCGCAGTTTACAGCAGAAGCTTGAGACAGAAAGGGAGCTCAAGCAGAGGCTTCTGGAGGAGGTAACCTTGGAGATTCATGTTAGAACTTCAAAAGGTTCCACATCTTGAGGAGGGGAGGTTGTGTGAATAAGAGTTACACATCCATCCTTCTATATAACTGGGGAGATTAATCAAGTTGGGGGAGTTGTTTTCACTGAAAAGTTTGCAGAATGTATGGCCATGTCAGGGAGCAGTAAAAGTGAGCTGCTCCTCAGGGGCAGGGGAGCTGGCAGCCAAGGGGGACAGCGTGTCAGGCAGGGACAGGACCTTGCAGCCTGCAGGCTCAGATCCTGAACAAGAGGACCAGGGCAGATTTGCTGAAGGTACCAGTGATCATTATAGAAGCCTCTAGTCACAGGGCATGTCCTAGGTCAGGCCTGCAAGGCCAGGTCTGTGCCCAGGCACAACTCTGACCAGGGCAAGGGCCATAGCTTTAAACCAGCTCTGGAGCCAACATGCTGAGGGTGCACTCCTGAAGGCCACAGGTGAGGCTTCTCACAGCTCTTTTCATCATTAATTTGGGTCACAGGATTTGGATACAAGGTCACACACCTGCACCATATCAGGGAGCAATTGAATGCAGGCAATCAGTTCTGGGTGGTGGGGGAAGAGGCTCCAGAGGAGGATTTCAGGGGTGGTTATGAGCAATTAGAGCCTTCTGGTATTCTTGGGGTACTGACAGGTTGCCTACTCCTTTATGCATCACCAGGAAAGATTTCTGGCTCTTGCTTTGTAACATAGGAGTGTTCATGGTTTTCCTAGTCAGGGACCTTCTTGTCAAGAAAGTGTAAATCCTAAAAGAACTAGGAGTATTTTGTCATGTTCTCTCCTCGGGTGTTAATTTGGGACAAGGATGTAAACAGCTGGCCACTATTTTCCTTATCTCATGTGACTATGACTGTCCTGGTTTATAGTAAAGATTATAGTTTTAATTTATTTTTACAAAGTACTGAGGTGGCTTCTGGTGGTTGTATGGAGAGCTTGAGAAAATGGTGTTGCTAAAGATTAATATAAATACACAGAAATGCTTGTTTTGTCACAATGTATTCTGAAAGGAAATGAATCTTCTAGAGTATTGTAATTATCCAGCTTTTGAAGAACTATGTGTTTATTTATAAGTTCTGCAATGAAGATTATTTTACAAGGGGTGACAACATTTGATAGCTTTTACTTACAAACAAGAAGACAACAAACCCAAAACACTGGCCTTTGTTTTCCTTTCAACAGCAGGCAAAGCTGCAGCAGCAAATGGATCTGCAGAAGAATCACATCTTCCGCCTGACTCAAGGTCTGCAGGAGGCTCTGGACAGAGCAGATCTTCTGAAGACTGAAAGAAGTGACCTGGAATATCAGCTGGAAAACATTCAGGTGAGGGTGAGGAAGCAGGACTCTGCCTCATTCCCCATGAGGCTTTAGGATGTGGTTTACAGTTTCTATGTGACACTTTCTTTATGGTACTTTTTAGCTCTGTTTTGCTATCGAGTTATTTGTTTGTTTCTTCTGTTAAGATGAAATTTCTTGCATCTGTCTGTGATTCACAGGTTCTCTATTCCCATGAAAAAGTGAAAATGGAGGGCACTATTTCTCAGCAAACTAAACTCATTGATTTCCTGCAGGCAAAGATGGACCAACCAGCAAAAAAGAAAAAGGTGGGTGAAGAAGGTTTGAGAGGCATGGAATCAAATGGTTTTGTAATTAGTTGTGTGCTGTGTATTCTTAATATTCTGTTTTATCTTTCTTTGTCTAACAAAATGTTGTCCTCATTTAAGACCATTCTGAGTTGGTGAACAAAAACTTTACTAAGCAGAATGTGTTCTTTATGGCTTTTCTGGTATTTTGTTATTCCTACAACACTTAAGTTACAACCCAGTAGCTACACCTCAGTGAGGCTGTAGGAATATAGAATTTTAAGCATGTTTTTTTTTTAATGCTAAGTATGCATATGTTTACTAACCTCTTGTGTATCAGGAGTGGTTGTCCTGTAGTTACAGCATAGGACTGAGCAGTCAGGCATTGTGACTCATGTCACATCTTTGTCATAAGCTGTTCTATCATTTTGAATGAAGTAATTTAATTTTAACCACATATTTTGAGATCCTCTGTTTAGATGCTTTCGGAGACTCCAGGTGTGAGTACTAACAGGTAATGTACGTCCCTCTTTAAATTAATCCATATCTTGACATTTTTCTCTCCAGTGCCAATATGAACTAAAAATCCATCCTTACACATAACAGAATTGCCATTAGGCCCTCTGGCCGGACTGCCACTAGCTAGTGTCACTTTGCCTAGTTTAAGCCATCTCTTGCTAGGAGTTAGGAGTTGTCTGTGTGTTTCTGTTGCTAGGGCCTGTTTAGTCGGCGGAAAGAGGACCCTTCTTTACCCACACAGGTTCCCCTGCAATACAATGAGCTGAAAGTGGCACTGGAGAAGGAGAAGGCTCGTTCTGCTGAGCTGGAGGAGGCTCTACAGAAAACACGCATTGAACTCAGATCTGCTCGTGAAGAAGGTAGGGGTTAACAGAAAAGCTGAATCTGGAAGGAGGCACACGTTTTTGGTCTGAAAACATGCCTTTAATTCTGTGCTACTCTAGCAATTACATATCTTGTTTAATTATTACCACTGCTGTGAAGTTACAATAAGGCTGCACTTGATTCTGTGGGCTGTAACTGCAGAATGGTCACACAGAGCCCTGCTAGGAACCAGAGTGCCATGTTGGTCACGTTAACCAGGAACATTTGTCTTGTCTGTAGCTGCTCATCGGAAAATATCCGACCACCCTCACCCCTCCACCCCGGCCACAGCCAGGCAGCAGATCATCATGTCTGCCATAGTGCGCTCCCCAGAGCACCAGCCCACGCCCATCAGTCTGCTGGCTCCACCCTCCAGCCGCCGGAAGGAATCCTCCACACCCGAGGGTAGGCTACTGCCCAGCTCCTCTTTTTCTACCCATGTCAATGCCATCTCTTTGTTGGTTTAGTTTTCACCCTGCTGATGACTTCTGTCTCTTGCAGAGTACAGCCGGCGCCTGAAGGAGCGAATGCACCACAACATCCCCCATCGCTTCAACGTGGGGCTCAACATGAGGGCCACCAAGTGCGCCGTGTGCCTGGACACGGTGCACTTCGGCAGGCAGGCCTCCAAGTGTCTGGGTAAGGGCAAAACACAGCACAGCTTGGGGGGAGGAAAGGCATCAGCCATCTAGAGCAGGGAAAGAAACCACAGTGTGAAGACTCTGAAACTACTTGGTGCAAACATTGAGAAAACATCATGGTTTGGAGTGGAAGGGGAACCTTGGAGAAGCTGGGATTTGTGTGTTAGAAGTTGAGGCAGCTGTGTCATGATTTTTTTTTTTTTTGTCATTTAACAGAAGTTTTTCCCTGTCCTCTTGTCAGAATGCCAGGTGATGTGTCACCCAAAATGCTCAACTTGCTTGCCAGCTACTTGTGGGCTGCCAGCAGAATATGCCACACACTTCTCGGAAGCGTTCTGCCGGGATAAGATGAATTCCCCTGGCCTGCAGCTGAAGGAGCCGAGCACCAGTCTGCGTCTTGAAGGGTGGATGAAAGTGCCAAGGTATAAACAGGAGTCTTGGTGCCATGTCAGGTGCTGAAATATTTGGCCTTATATTACCCTGGCTCTTACAATGAGAGAATTGGTACAGGCCCATTACATGGGCATTACAAGCACCACCACTATAATTACAATTGCTACTGCTGGAATTTCTCTTTTATAGGAGTTGCATGTTGCTTTATATAGAATCCAAGCTGAAAGTCCAACATGGCTTTGTGCTTATTTTCCTCAGGAATAATAAACGTGGGCAACAGGGCTGGGACAGGAAGTATATTGTCCTGGAAGGAACCAAAGTGCTCATTTATGATGCAGAAGCAAGAGAAGGTAACTTAGAATTTCTAGCAAGAATATATTTTTTAATCTTCAGATATTGTTTGGTGGGTTGAGAGGCTTAAAGATTATTGCTGTTTCCTATGACTGTACCAAATTTAGCTAGATCTTCAGTGATAAGGCAACTTTTTTTTTTTCTACACTCTTAACCATTTTATTGGCTGGCATGTCATAGTAATCCAGCTGTGAAAACATCCAGTGTGCATCCACTTCCTTTTGCTATCACAGTTATTTTCTTGCTACTTGGTTGTCCATTCCTAATCTGACTTCCCATTCTCCTGCAGCTGGACAGAGGCCTCTAGAGGAATTTGAGCTCTGCCTTCCTGATGGTGATGTAACTGTTCATGGAGCTGTAGGAGCTACTGAGCTTATCAATACAGCAAAGACAGGTGAGAATCTTACATAGATGAGGTCAAATAGAATTCATCTGGCTTGCCATCAGTTAGCCTTGTTTGGCTGAACAGAATTTTCTCCCTCAAGCTTTCATTGTATAATGCTGTAATTACCTCCATCTGAATTAGGGGAGTAGCTCAGCACTCCAGATCTAGTTACACCCAGGCTGTTGCTTCTGTCGTGGTAGAACTGTGGTTAATATAGTCATCAACCCAAATGGAAGTAAATCTTAAGAGATTTGTAGCATAAACACTCGGCTGATTTAAATTTCTTCTCTTTTAACTGTGATGTATCATAACTTCTGCCACCATTGTGCTCTGACCACAAAGCCATTAACTTAGAAATGCTGTGGGGTGTATACAGTCTCTTATTATGAAAAAATGTTGATGTGTTGATTTGTATGTACTGAATAGAACTGATGGATAAGATTCTGTATGTCTTGACTGTTACATTAAAGGATACAGACTGTTAAAAACAAAGGTTTCCATAACCAGATTTTTCTTAATCAGTACAGGGAAAACTTTAGTCAAGTGGCTGGTTTTGTTTTGGTTTTGGTTTTTTTGTTTTCCCACAATGGAATTTCTTTCTCTTTTGAATAAAAGGCAAGAAATTGTTTTTGTTGAGTTAAAGACAGCCTTGTATGTATGGATTGCATACATCCAGCTAATATTTAGATGTAAGTAGCTAGCCTGTGCAGGACCTGTAAAGGAGAAACCAATGTGTAAATTGCCGTGGTACGTCATGATAAATACAACTTCTCTCCAATGAGCCTGAAAGGTGTTGATTTTAAGTCCACTGACAATATTCCAAAAACTAATCTAAGTCTTATTCTATCTATATAACATCTCAGATGTGCCATATATCCTAAAATTGGAGTCTCATCCACACACCACTTGCTGGCCTGGTAGAACACTCTACCTGTTAGCACCCAGCTTCCCTGACAAACAGCGCTGGGTCACAGCACTGGAATCAATAGTGGCAGGTGGGAGAGTTTCCAGAGAAAAAGCTGAGGCTGATGCTGTGAGTATAAAAGTTTCATTTAATCATAAAATATTCTGGGAGGGAGCAGAGTTTTGAAAAATATTTTTTCGGTATTTGACATACTGAGGTTTAACTGAAGGTAAGTTATTGCTTCTGCCTTATGATTTGAGCACCAGGAGCCAGTTCATTGTGAGACTGATGCTGTGTATTACAATACCCTTCTTTAAACTTGGGGAGTGTAGTAAGAGAATCCCAGAATATCTCTGTAATTCCAGCAGAAGAAGGAAGAGCAGTTAGGACATGGTTTAAGTGCAGTCTCAAAAGGTACCACATGGAATGAGCAAACCTTAAAAGAAGCAAAAACTCCCTCCCTTCCCATTCTTAGAGAATCAGAGGTTTTATGTTTCTTGCTGGGGGGAGGTGTGTGGGTGTGTACTTTTTAGTTTAAGTTTTATTCCTAATAAGAGGTTAAACAGATTTGTTTAGGTTTTGGATAGTAGCCTTTCTCACACTGTTACACTGATAACTCTGTTTTCTGGGAAAGGGAGGTTGGATTCTGTGGCATTGCATAAGAGAATTAGCTCTGAAGGTAGGGAATATCTGACTGCAGGAAATACTCTTTTTTTCCTCAGGCTCACATTTCTTTTGTATCTGAGAAAAATACATGCTCCCACCAACATTTATACTTTTCTTTAATCATTCCCCTTGGAAAATTCCACTGCTCTGTTGTAGGAGGTTGGGGAAAATGGAGAGGATAGAGACAACAATAGGTTCTGTCTGAATTTAGGATAATTCTGATCAGTTTGCCTTACTGTGTCTAAGGTAGATAAAAGTTTACTAATTCTTTTGTAGGAGGCATCCCTGCAACTTTTAGCTTTCTGAGAAAAAGAAATCTGTGCCGAGCTCTTTGCCTGTCTGAAATGATGACCTTACATTGTTAAAATACAGATAAAGAGATGAAGATTAACTCAACAAGAAAAAAATATTTTTGTCATTTACAGAAACTGCTGGGGAACTCCCTGCTGAAGCTGGAGGGTGAAGACCGTTTGGATATAAATTGCACAATGCCCTTCAGTGACCAGGTAATGGTCATGTGCACTGGAGTCTTTCTCAGTAGTGGATAATTGATTCAGGGAAATGATATCTTGATTGCAATATGTGTCATTATGCACTTGTTTGTGGGTTTGATGTTTCTCTTCACTGCTGAAGAGTATCACCCAAGTTGCTGTTGGAGCATTCCTTGTTCTCCTCATGTAGTGCTATTTTTTCCTGTTGTAGGTAGTACTGGTGGGTGCAGAAGAAGGTCTCTATGCCCTGAATGTACTGAAGAATTCCTTAACGCACATCCCAGGAATGGGAGCTGTCTTCCAAATTCACCTCATCAAGGATCTGGAGAAGCTACTCATGATAGCAGGTACAGGCCTGTGTGTCCCCACTGGCCTTGCAGTGGCTCTGTGCTGCCAGGTCCTGCTTGCCTTTGGATTTGTTCCAGGCTTTTGTCTGGTTTTTTATCAGCAAATTGGCAGGAATGCCTTGCTGTGGTTAACACAGTCCTGTCTGAGGCTGACTGGTGAGGGATTATGTGAATGAGGGCTCAGTTAAACCTTCACAAGAAACTGATTTCAGAGCTGAGAGAGGGAAGAACCAGAGACAAAACATTTCCAGGTTAGAAGTCAGTTGTCATTTTAAGTTCAATTTTAAAAGTGTTGAGCTAATCAGTGAACATCTCTTCCTAATTATTGCATAACATTTTTAATGTAATTAACTATTTGAGGACCACTTTGTGATCACTGGGGCATAGGGCCAACTCTTACCCCTCTCTTGCCCTGTAACAAAGCTGGGACTCCTGTCATGATTTAAGATTTCTTTATGAGAGGAACACCAGCTTTAATCTCTCCATCTGTGGTTTTCCAGAGATAATCCTTCCCACACGGATGTAGGCATGCTGAACATTAGGGTGTATCTTCGTCTGAAAGCCCAAATTATCAATTGTCTATATGACATTTGCAGGGAATGAAAAACAAATTTTTTCCTGTTCTGCTAGTTTTGTGGATTTTCCTGGTAAGGGTTTAAAATGTCCATGGTTTATTTGTGCCAGGGTAGTAGAGAACAAAGCAAATCTCACACATAATGAGAAAGGCTGTGTTAGTCTGTCACTGGACTTCTGAGAGGAATTGGCCTTGGGCTGTAATGCAATTCATTAGGGCAGTTCTTGGAAATCCCTTGCCAGTTCTGTTGGCACAGTGTGATTAAAACATCTTGTACTTGAAGAAGTTCTGAAGGGCAAAATAAAACTTCCTGGCTAATTTTGAATAATGTCTTAATGAGGCCACAATTACTGTGTTCTGCTAGACTTCAGCAACACGAATAATCCACGCAGGGAATGGTTGTTCTCCTGGTGGATTTACTGCCTGTTGTAGGATTGGGTTTTTGTAAGTTTTCTGTTTCAGTTTGAATAGGAGTAATATGGAATGAATTCTGCATGGTACCTTGTGAGTGTTTCCACAGTAACAGCCTGTAACGATGAGCTGCTGCTTAGGTAAGACTTTTGTAGTGAATAGGGAGTTCTCCCTTGATGAAATGCAACCTTTTTTTGTTTCCAGGAGAAGAAAGGGCTCTGTGTCTTGTTGATGTAAAGAAAGTGAAGCAGTCCCTAGCCCAATCTCACCTCCCAGCCCAGCCTGATGTCTCACCAAATGTCTTTGAGGCTGTCAAAGGATGTCACCTTTTTGCTGCTGGCAAAGTAAGTCACAGCTCCCTCGTGCCCCCAGACCACCCCTTAGACTGCTCTGAGTTTAATATTAACAAATCAGCATCTTTATTCCACTGGCAACACATCCAAGGTCTATATTCTTGCTCTGAGTATTTTTCTTTAAATAAGAAGAATGTATGGGCTCAAGAGAGGCTGAGCTGGAGACAGAATGGGGGATTTGCTGCTAATGTGGATCAGTTCAGTCAGGATGCCATGGTGGTATAGCTTAAACTGCTAGATAGTAAGAAATCCAGCATAGCATGGTACTACTGCCTCCTCACTCTTGACTGCAGTTTTGAGGTTTTTAATTAGTGCGTTCTGTCCAGTCTTTGTTATTGAATGTTATGCTTCCAGGCTAGCAAATTTCCTTAAGTGTTTGTGTCACTTTAATTCTAGACATTTACACAGATTACTGGTTTTAGTATGGAACATTTAACCACAGCAAAAATTCTCATTAACAGTTACTTCTGTGGACTACTTTGGTAACAAACCAAGCACCACTCATTTCAAAGTGATGTTTAAGATAAGTTTCAGGGGTTAAAATGTAGACCTAACCTATTTCAATTTGTCAATCTCTTTTCTGTGGAAAACCTTCTCATATTTTATTAACGCCTTTCAAGCATAAAAGAAATCATAGAAGCCATTTAAATTCACGTTCTTTTTTGAGAATGTGAAGAGGCTTTTCATTATTTCATGAATTCACAATAATTACCCTATTAATAAAATGTACTTGCTTATCTCTGCAAAGTTCTTTTTGTGGCAAGAGGTTCTCAGATCCGTCTCACACGCTCAGCAATAGAATTTATTTTATTGCCATCCTGAACTGTGCTTGTTATCTTCCTTACAGGTTGAGAACAGTCTTTGTATCTGTGCAGCCATGCCCAATAAAGTGGTGGTTCTGCGATACAACGAGAGCTTGAGCAAGTTCTGTATCAGAAAGGTGAGTTTAGTAACTCCCTGCTGTAGCTGAGGTTAATTCACATGGTGTTCTAAGCCTTTGGAGCAAACATCTAAAACCTTTCTGTGTGCATGAGAAAATTTGTTTACCAGCTAAAATGATAACAAATTGCACCGTGCACTGACTCAAAGTGGAGTAGGCAGCAATTTCCTTTAATAAGAGTTGGCATTTTTTGAGAGATGCGGAACAGAACTGTGATTTTTTTTGAGATATTGGGCTGAGCTCTAATTATACCCTCAGAGATCTCTCCTCAGGACAAAAAGTTCAAACACCCCCTGCCTTAAAACAGTCTGGCACCCAGAAAATTATGTCCTCTCCTATGCACAAATTAAAGGATATTCCAGTCAAACTACACCTCCCTGGGATGTTCTGCAGGTGACTTTGCAGGCACCAGTTCATTTTGCAGTGTAACTGAGGCTCTTATCCCTGAGTGCCCCATGGGCACTGCTGGAGGGAAGCAGTGGGCACAGCCATGCAGATCTGGCCTCCTCAGGAAGAAAGGCATGACTGATGGAGATCTAGGCACAGATGGATACCAGCACACTTGGGATGTCTACAAGCATTGCAGTTGATACCAACTCCTGCTCACAGCAGGGGACACTGAGGGTCTGCAGCCCTTCCTCTGACAGGGCTTATATGCACAACATGCAAAGGCAGGTTTTCCTTATCTCCACTAATCCAGACAACTGAATTTAGATCCTAACAAGATGGCAGCAAGCCCAGAATATGCTTTTCTGCCAACAAAATTTCCCGGTAAAGTAGGATTTATGTAAGGAATGTTGTCCTCAGAAGATCTGGGGATCTGTGCGTTATGTCAGGCTAACCTGCAGAGTATTCCCAGCTCTTCAGTACAAGGCAGGTCTTGGTGGACAACTCTGTCAGGTACAAAGAAGGAAGGAAGGAAGATTGACTGTGACCTACAAGGGAGCTGCTCACTGCTGCTCCAGAAAACTAAGCTGCAGAGCAGAAGAATATCTTCCAGAACAGTATATTCTTCCAAAAGGCAGAGGATCTCAGTGGAGGCATGTTGATATGCAAGTCTACATTCAAGCATCACTTCCTACAAAAAAAAACTTTCTTCTAGCAAGAGTTTTTGTCCACATCCTTTCCAGAGACTGCTAGGGTCTTTGAGGTTGTCACCTCTCCCTTTTGCAAAGATAAATGTAGTAATATACAACTTTCCAGACTCTGCTTTCTCTGTAAGCTGGTACAGGGGACTAATATCTTTCCATGCTGTCCTTTTTTCCAGGAGATTGAAACCTCTGAGCCTTGCAGCTGCATCCATTTGACCACTTACAGCATCATCATTGGAACCAACAAGTTCTATGAAATTGAGATGAAGCAGTACACACTGGAGGGTAGGAGATAATTCCTGAGAAATGTTCCAAGTGGCTTCACAGGTTCTTTTGTAGGGCTTTTTGAAAGCAGTTTAGGAAAAAAGTTGGTGCAAATCAAAGTGTCTTTCTCCATTCTCTTTGCAGAGTTTTTGGATAAAAATGACCACACTTTGGCCTCTGCTGTGTTTGCTGCTTCCACCAACAGCTTCCCAGTCAGTATCATCCAAGTGAACCCCGCAGGGCAGAGGGAGGAATACCTGCTGTGTTTCCATGGTAAGTGGTGGATGGTTGTGCAGGTGTTGCATTACTCCTGTTCTCTGAGCTGCAGAAGGTACCCAAATCATGTTGAATTTTGGACAACCTGCTTTGGCTTAAAAGTTCTCCATGCCTGGTGGATCAGTTTTTGCACAAAATTTCTGTGCCTGAGGGAAGGACTGCAAGCAGTGTGTTAAGTGCAAACAGGTGTTTGATTACCCTGATAAGATGTTCAGGGGCTCTCAGACTTGGGCTTTGTCTGGTTTCCATGCAGACAGGTGAGACTTTTTAACCTTTTGGTGATTAAATAAGAGAGGGTGTTATTTTTTTGTATAGCTCCTTTTGTTGCCCTCTTGTATACTGTCATGGGAATGCACAAACCTTCTAAAGCCCTCTAGCAGTAATTTTGGGTGAGTAATGGTAGGAATGTCATCACCTTCCCACCTGTAGATTAAATAATGACCTTAGTTTAGCTGGAACAAAGAGACATGAAATCACAGCACATTTTGGCCTGGCAGTATTCCTACATCCAACTAATTCCATGGCATTTAGAATAATTCATGGCATTCTGGGATTTGCAAGATGTCCCTGATAAAAAGCCTGGGAACGACTGCATTTGTCCCTTCAGAAATAAGTGAATAAAACTCAGGCAGATGCTCGTGACCTGATGTGATTTCTCTTGGCAGAATTTGGTGTCTTTGTGGATTCCTATGGAAGACGCAGTAGGACAGACGACCTGAAGTGGAACCGCTTGCCCTTAGCTTTTGGTAGGTGTTGAGGAACTTGGATTGTGGAAATCATTGAAACCAGGAAGCATCCTTGTGGAATGGGTACTCTGCACTCAGCCCTTCTGTCTTCTTTTCCCTTCCCAATTCTTCCAGAAACGATGGAGTTTTTCCCACGATTTAAGCTTATTATAAATCCAGATGGCAAACCCTCTGAAATATTAGCAGTTTAAGGAAAACTAAACCGAAGTTATATTTCCCTTATGTTCCTGGTCTGATACTGATTGAACTGGCTAGTGGAATTTTTAACAATGCTCTAAGTTTCTGAAGTAGTGAAGAATATACGAGGGCAGCATGGCTCCCTCAGGCCTTTTGCACTGCTTAATGGGATTTTGTTCAGTTAATAGTCTGGCTTTAATGCCTTTTCCATAATACTTTGTTTAGTAAAGTCCTTGAGATACAGTTTCAAAGCAACAATTCTTTAAACTTGGCTCTCCCCCTTTACTGATGGTGTCTGTGTCATTACATAAAATGTATTCCTTAGTATTCCCACAGGGCTGTCAGCCTCTCTTGTGCTTGCTGTTGTGTTTTAGAAGTTTTTAATAGAGAATGTATTTTGTGTTTTTTCCTGCCTTTGCACTGCTCCTCCAGCCTACAGGGAGCCCTATCTGTTCGTGACCCACTTCAATTCCCTTGAAGTGATCGAGATTCAGGCACGAGCTTCTCTAGGGTAAGTTGTTCTCTTTCCATTTCTTTGAGCAGCCTGTTTTGCAGGAATGTATGGACTTGCCAGGAAAAGGTACTGTGCTGCCACTGTAAAGACTTTTTTCTGCAATTGTCCCCAGAACTCCGGCACGAGCCCATTTGGAGATCCCGAACCCGCGGTACCTCGGGCCTGCAATCTCCTCGGGAGCGATCTACTTGGCCTCCTCCTACCAAGACAAGCTAAGGGTGATCTGCTGTAAGGGCAATCTGATGAAGGAGACCAACAACGAGCAGCAGCAGCAGCCGCACCACAGAGGCTCCTCTGCCACGCGCAGGTACGGGGACATCAGGTGTCACGGTGACAATGTCGGGGTGTTACAGTCCCTGGGGGTCTCAGGAGTAAACTTCCCTCCTGATGCCTTTTCCCCTGGTGTGGTGGGATGCCCTTGTTCTGCTCTTAGAGCCTGGTGAGAGTCAGTTACTGTAATGCTGGAATAGAGTCACTAATGGCTTAACATCCACAAGGAAACAAACATCAGCTCTAGGAAGATGTGGATAATCTCCACAAATGCTTTGTGACCTTGTGCTGGTTTGCTTTGATGTTGTGATAGAGCTCTGGCTTCAAAGCTTTTTGAGCTCAGATACTGTTGATATGACACTAAACACGGCTTGGCTGTAACAAGATGTAAAGCAAGAGCCCCTTTCTATCAAATAATGAGTCTGCCTTAGGGAGATTAGTGCAGGGAAGTTGTGATGTGATATACAGGTAATTAAATACTGGGGCTGATGGTGCCACTGTGTGCACAGGAAACTGAGAAGTCGAGGCTTATAGTTTATCCCAGCCTGGCCTGAACATCCCTGAGCTACAGAAAATTGTGTGAAAACACATATATCAAATTTTAGTGTATTTTTATATGGAAAAGCATATGGCTGGAGTATATGAAAAGGTGTTGTTCTCTGGCCTGTTTCATACACATGACTTACACTGGCAATTCATTAAGGCACTTTGCCAGTGTGGCTCATGTGATGGATACTCCAGCTGCCAAAATACCTCTGCATTTTCCATCTTGGCTCAGGGAGGGGCTGATGCTTCTCACCAGAAGGCTGCTGGGTGCTGGGGGAAAAGTTACATTTTTTGCTAAAAGAAAATGTAACGGGAGGTTTTTGTCACTCAGCGGTTCGCGTCAATTATTTTTGAATGACAGCAGCCCGAACAAGAGAGGGCCTCCCACGTACAACGAGCACATCACCAAGCGAGTGGCCTCCAGCCCGGGGCCCCCGGAGGGGCCCAGCCACCCCCGGGAGCCCAGCACCCCTCACCGGTACCGCGAGGGCCGCACGGAGCTGCGCAGGGACAAGTCCCCAGGGAGGCCTCTGGAGAGGGAGAAGTCCCCGGGCCGGCTGCTGAGCACCCGCAGGGAGCGCTCGCCAGGACGGCTCTTCGAGGACAGCAGCCGAGGGAGGGTGCCTGTGAGTGGGGCCAGAACTCCTCTTGCTCAAGTCAATAAGGTAAGTCAGGAGCCTGCAGGAAGTGTGTGTTCTCAGGGAAAGGCTTGTGGGTACTGCAGAAGGGCTGGCGGCACTGGAAAGCACAAGAGCAGATCAAATCTCACCCCCCTGCTCTTCAAATTCTGTAAGAGCAGAGCCCACATGGTGTCATGCACTGGCCCTGTGACCAGCAGCCCTGGGCTGGTTCTGGCACTGCAAAGGCTGCTTGATGCTAGAATGGGCTGAAAGCAAAGGTACATTTACTAGTAAGAGATAGAGGATTTGAAGGGGAATAATGTCTGGAGCAGAGAACGTGGGAGCCTGCTGTGCTCAGAGTGCTGCTAGCAGTGCCTGCCTTTGTCAGTGTTTGTGGATGACAGGAGCCCTGGCTCTATGGCAGCAGCAGGTGATGGATGTACTGCTCCCACCACCTCGTGCCTGGAAGAGAAACACCTGTGACTTGTAACTTGTCCTTTTATTTCCCTGCCAGGTCTGGGACCAGTCTTCAGTGTAAGTCTCAGCTAGACAAAGTTACTCGTCTTGACCTGCAGGAAAAAAAGGAAATATACTGAGTATATGCACTCCATCTGTCTGCAGCCCAGCTCCCAAACAGCATTGCTGGGCCAAAGCTCGCTCCGCAGCGGGAGCCGTGACGCTTTCGAAGACCGTTCGCAGCTCAGTTAATTTCTCTGCACTTTCCTGCACTCCTGTTTTTGCACTTTGTACTACTGTTACTCTTTCAAGCAGTTCATGAACTTTTTGTATCCACTTTAGTCCCTAGTAGTTCATCCAGGAAATGGGACTCGTGTCCTACCCCAGGTCATCACTGTGGTTAGCACCCCTTAACAGAGAGTTGGTCATAGTTCTGAGATGTGCTGGGAGCCCCTGATGGCCTGGAAACAGAAGGGCCAAGGTGAGTGAGTCTTTCAATAGGAGCTGTGGTTGGATGTTCTCCACAGAACACATGAAAAATTTCTTCTGATTAGCCTGTTCACCTGCCACTTCTGAAAGTTATTTTGTTCTCACTTAAAATTGCTTTAGAGCAGCTCTGATGGGGAGGGAAGAACCCTGCTTTAACCAACCCCCCTGCCCGGCCCTGAGACAAAGTGCATTACCTATAAGCTACTGGGTTGTAAGACTTTATCCAGGTCTTCTGCATGACAGTTCACTGCATGCTGCTGCACCATCACTGGCTCTCTCCTTTTAGGTTGCTTTGCTGAGTAGTGTATTGTACCTCACTTGTAAATTAACTGAAACCTTTAGATTACGCTGCAAAATAGCCGTTAATTACTCTGGAAATTTGGCACCGAAGAGTTAACAAGCCTTATTCTATGACAAGAATTACAGTCACACTTGTGTTCTCCTCTCAGCACTGGACATGGTCTCTTCAGCAATGAGTCCTGCCAGCCTCAGCTCCCCAGGGGGAGCAGCCCGGGCTGGCTCCTCCCGTGAGCTGTAGCTTGTGGTGCAATCAGATCCGGTGTCTTGGCACAGGACACCCACAGGGAGCAGCTTTGGCAGTTGCTGACACACCTTCGCTTCCCCGTGTCTGACCTCGAGCCTTTTATTGCTTCCTATTCTCTTTTGCTGTGAACACGAAGCAGAGAGCAAATGATTTTCAAAGCAGGTTTTGACCATTCACTCTGCAATAGCAACATTCTAAGTGAACAACCATGTTCTTTACAACTGGAAAGAGCAAAACTGCATCCAATCTTCCCTTGGCGCCACACTTAAACTTCTGCTAGTCCCTTGCAAGCCTGTGCTAACCTGTTCTAGAAACCCATCAAAATTCCAATGCCTTGTCAGTGTCCTTTGGCGAGTTTCATGAATATTGTATTCTGTTCTCTTGTCTGTTGGGTTATTTTCAGTCAGATGATTTGGCAGGAAATTTGCTGAAAGTTTTTGTCTCCTGGTCTGAATATTTTGAAAGGTCACTGAAATCAGTCTTTAAATCTTTGCATCTCATGGAAGATCTTCAAGACCTCAGAAATGGGCTTGTTGAGTCCTGAAAGTGTATATCTTGTGTCTTGTTCGTGAAATGCTTCCTGCTATAGAAATAGCTCAAAGGACTGTACATATTTACAAGAAACTTTATATTCGTAACAAAAGGGAATTGAATTGGTTTCTACTTTTTTATTGTAAACTGTGCGTTTTTCAACACTAGCTTTTTGTTTTACTGGTGGTTGTGGACAGCCATCTTCAGACACTGGAGGGGCCTCGCCTCAGTCCTCCTCGCTCCCATGAAGAAATATTGTAACATTAAATTGCAATTGAAGCTTGTTAGCATAAATGAGGTTTTAGGTCTCTAAAAGTACAGGATTTTTCTTCATTACCTTTTTATTATTGACAAGGGAGGGAACCAGAGGGACAGTTCAAAGCTCCACCGGGAAAGTATTGAACTTTGTTGTTGAACAATAACCAAATAAAACAAATAACTATCTTGACTGGCATGGTGAAATGACGGCTTCCTTCTCTCTGGAGTGCCCCTGCCCCATACCTGGCTCTGGGGCTGGGGAATCCTTAGGTGTCACAGCTGACCCAAGAGCAAACCCTGGCAATATATTTAGCATTTAATATTTGTCAGTAGCATAAGTGGCTTCACAAACCCCAAGCATGTTCACATGCACTGACCCAGGTGGATTTATCCGGGTGCTTCACTAGAGCAGCAGTCAGCTGCAAGCACCTACAGCTCATTCCTGCCTCACTCGTGAGATGGGCAGAGGTGAAGTAGCTGTGAGTATCTGGGAACACAGTCTTGCCCTGGTAGATGACCCCACACATCTTGAGCTGGAAAAAAGGCATCTTACCTAACAAGAATGTGATCTAATGACAGGTTTGGGACTTATCCCAGCAGTGTACTGGGAGCAAACGGGAGGGAGGCAGTTCCTCATCCCACTGCTGTAAAATGCTGGTGCTTTAAGGCCTAATAGCTGCAACTTTAAAAAAAGACCATTCACAAATCCAGTCAGATTGAGTACAACCTGCAGTTACTGTACAGCTCAACTTACACCTGCTGGGAAAACTTGCTAGATCAGACTTAAATGTAAATACATCTATTTTTAACTGAACTAGTTTTTACAGGGTCTGAAGTATTCTTTCACAGGAAGAGGTTTTTAATATTCACACTGCTGCCTACAGTAACTTAATTTGTCCTCCTACTGTTCAGTGTTTTTGGTTCTGTGCACATACCCACCCCCTCAGCCCTGAGAATGGGCTTGTTGGAGGCTCTGGGGTGGGTTACCAATGGCTCCTCTCACAATTTGGTCTACATGACATTCTCCATGAAAATGCTCTCCATCAACCCCGAGCTGCTTGATTTATCTATTGTGCCTACTATGATGTATATGATGAAATGCTGACTTGTTCAATGTTCCTTTATTTCTTTTACTGTGCACAAACAATACTTATTTAAAGCTCATTGTTGCAGTCCTATGATGCATGATCCGAATTGTAACAAAACTAAATTAATCCAGATACTGGTGGAGTAAAAAAAAATTAATTATTTATTGAGCTTTTTGATTCCGAAGAACCCTACACAAATCCATGTCAGCTTGACCCCTACATGCTGTGCTGAAATTCAGGGGGTTGGGGAGGGCAGGGAGCTCTTGTTATTCCTGTACTGGTTTACTCCAGGTTCCCCAAAAGTGACTGTAACAAAAGTGTCTGCATCTACCTTTAAAAAAATGTGTTCTCCTAGCAACAGCCAAGAATAAACATAACAGCACAGACTGTGAGCTGAGGGTGGGGAATGTAAGTGAGCTAATAAATCCAACTCTTGATCCAGCTTTTGCCTTTGGAGGGATTTGATTCATCCCATTGCAATAAGGGAACACAGAGTGATTAATCTAATTCATTCACCTGTCAAATAGAAAACAACCTTGCAAAAAAAAACACACTAAAACACCCCAAAACCCACCCCCCAGCAAAAACCAAAACAACCATCTTACCTCTTCTTCATCCTGCTGGAGAGAAAGGGCTTTGGGGGGCTGAGGGTGGCAGTAGCTCACCTGAGGAAATCTGTGGCTCCTGGGACTGTCAGCTGAGGCCACAGGTGCCAGGGACCAGCTCACCTCCATCACTGCTGCTCCTGGCTGGAGAGGCCTGGGGGCAGCTGGGCTTGGTCACCTGTGGGCAGGGAAGGGTGGAGCAGAGGGAGGGTCCCTCCTGCAGGCCCTCACACAGCCTGGGCCCCCCACCCTGGGCTCCCCCCGGCCCTCCCAACTTTTTAGGGCTGAAAAAGCTGATGGTGCAGTGCCAGCTGCAGTCCCTGTACTGAGCCCTCTGCCAGCTGAGACAGGGCCAGGGACAACAAACCAAAAATCAAAATTAAAAAACCTCAAACTTTGTACATAACAATTGCTCCTGTCCTGTGGTTCCACGATACCTGATGCAGAAGAAGAACAGGAGTTCCCTGCAGGTACCAGCACTGACCACACACCCCACAGCCCTGGCATTCCCTGGACACTGCAGGGGCACAGACTGTCCCCTCACACAGCTGGCCCTATGTGAGCCTCAGACCCGAGAGCCACCCTGCTGAGGACAAAGACTTGGGGAAAAAGGTCTGCTTGAAGTGGCTGCTGGAACAAAGAGAAGCTGGCAGGGGGCTTAAGGCCCATCCCAAGCTTTCCAGCTCTGTTGCTGGAGGTTTTAAATAACTGACCTCTTGTCCTTCCTCTAAACTTTAAGTCACAAATAAACATGAACACTTCGGTCTTGTTCAGTGCCTGAGGGTAAGAGAAGAAAGTGTTTCAATCTGCATCCTTTAATGAAAAGCTCGTACAACCCACCAAGGCATAAAACTGCATTCAGGAAATTACATGTAGTAACAAAATAACTCACTGAGGGCCAAGTTAGCACAGGTGGGAAGGGTAATAGCAAGACAAGTCAGCCACTTCTCTTGAAAATGTTTTATTTGTTTCTAAAGAGGCTGAAAACAAGCAATTCTGTAGTTCAGAATACCAAATACTATCCATAGCACAGAATGAAGAAAGAGTTTTCAGAGAAAACCATTGCACTAGACCCAGATCTACTCAGCTACTGAAGATATTGCAACAAGGCTGGTGAACAGACCCCAGGATGGCAAAGCACCCTCCCACTGTGGCTCGCTCCACTCCACGCTGGCTGCTGCAGCTCTGTCCCCACTCAGAGTCCTCACAGCCTTGTGCAAAGTGCTTTCCACACAGTGGGAGGGGCTGGTTATCATTGGCACAGTCACGGTGCCCCAGGCACCAAAACAAGCAAGGAAGGGCCCCTCCTGCCCTGGCTCCTCCAGGCAGGCCCGGGGCACACTGGCAGCAGGTTTGCATTAATGTTGCATTTGTTTTGGGATAAAACAGGCTGTCAACACCAAGGACAGGCAGCCTGGCATTACTATAGTCACTGAGGAAACAGAAACAGAATGAAAAGTTGCCCAGCTCCAGCCCTGGGCACAGAGCTGCAGTGCTGCTGCATCCAGCACTCACTGACACTGAGGGGTAAGTTTGGCCACTGGACACAGGAGACTTACAGTCACTCTCAGGCTGTTACTGAGGAACTCATCCCTAAACTGAATCCATCCACTTCCTTCCAGCCACCCATCTCAGCTTAAGGAAGTCCTCATCAGTGACAGCAAGAGAAACCAGTTTTCCAAAAGCAGATTACTGCAAGACACAATTACGATTTACAGAAAAATCCAGCCATTAAAAACAATTGTCTTTACCAGAAATTCCACAGGGGAAAAGATGTATTTCAGTTCTCATGAAGAGAAAAAACTCCAGAGCTATTCACAGTAGAAACAGTGTACCCCACTCTACCGTAAAATAATAACAAGCTTGTAGTGATGATTATGTTGCTGATTTTGCCCAGAAAAGGCTGCTACAAAATGATCATCAATATTCACACTTACTTCAGCCAGGCAAGTTTGGAACTTGCTACTGAAATAGTGTTTGATGAGCAACGGAAGCAGTAATGAGCTTGCTTTTGCTGAGTGTTATGCTCAAATCAGATTCCCCAAGAATCCTGAACTTTCCAGACTTTGGGCTGGCAGACTCCCAGTCTGCCTTGCTGCTAAAGCTCTTTGATCTGTTGCTGCCCTGACATTATTCAGCCTAATTAAATTGGTGTTTTTTTAACTGAGCTGACAAGGGGCACTGACACCTTTGCCATCTGTCTGGTTGCTGTGAAGCTGCCATTTCCAAGAACTTCCAAGGTGGGGCTAACAAAATAAGGCAAATACAGGAGAACCTGGAAGTCTCAGGAAAAATATGAAATCAGAGTTTGTTTGCTACAGCACAGAGCAGAAGTACATTTGGTTAAGTGAAGCATTTTTTTCTGAGACTGCACTGGCCCAGAACAATTGGTCACAAATGACTGTGATGCTCATATTGGCTTGTACAGCAAAGTGGTGACATATTTCTTCTTGTAACGGTGTGTAGCACTGAGCACCATCACTCCATCCTACAGGGGAGGGAAAACAAGTGAGCATGTGCCATGGCCAGACACCCAGGCTGCCCCTGGGCAGGACATGCCCTGGCCTCTCACCTTGATGGAAAGTGCATACAGGTGGTTCAACATGACGTGGTTGGGCTCAGGGAGCAGGGCGGGGTCGCACTGCAGAGAAGAGGGACAGTGTGACAGTAACAGAGGTCACAGTTCACTCCTCACAGCTGGGGGGTGACAAACAGCATCTGTGACCAGCCACAGCCCCAGTACATCACTGCTGCTCACACTGAGTCCATCACAAACACAGTCACCATCTCAGAACAAACCCAGGTCCCTCTGGGTAAAACCCTCTGCATCCTCACCAGGACCATGAATCAGACTGTGATTATCCCTTATGTGCTTCTGGTGTCTTAACAAGATTAAGCTTTTGGGAGCAAAACAGCATTCTAGTTTTCCATTTTAAAGACAGTCAACGAGAAAAATAGATTTACTTCAGATGAATCCATCTGGACATACATAATAAGGAACTTACCAACACAATAACTTATCCGAAGGTTTTTCCTAAGCAGTCCCCTGCCTGTATCCAGATTTTTCCCCATCTGTTCCCACCCTCAAGGGCATTATTTAGCAAACCAAAGTGATGTACTCACAGAAATGCCTGTGTCCTTGTTCAGGATGACCTGCAACAGGTGTGGGGGGAGAATGGGTGGAGATTTGAAGCGCTCCTCTGCCTTACAGACATAGGGCTCCTGGTGGTATGGTCCTGGGGGTGAACTGGACAGCTCTGCCAGAGAGATGGTAAATATTTAATCCTAAATACTTTGTAAGAACATCTGCTCTTTATAGGTACATGCAGCCTAAAGGAATCAACGGCACTTAAGTACAACAACTGCAGCAGCTGGTGCAGTGCCAGAGGATCAGTCACTGCCCAAGAGGGGATTCAAGGTGCCCAAAGTCTGACCTGGAACAAGCTGTGAGGTTCTGGGCAGCAGAGTTCTGAGGGCACAACTGCACTTCAGAACTTCTCTGTCACCTCTGCCCAGCACTTCTCCTGCTAACACTCCACAGTGCAGGCTGCCCTACAAGGGCAAGAACACTGGATGCACCTGTGAAAGGCAACTGCTCCCCTCTGCAGACTGGGCTGTGGGAAGAGCCCTTCAAAGTCTGATCAGGGAAAGGGAACACTGCTACAGCCCGTGGGGGAAGGCATCTACTAGAATCTCCTCCTGGCCTGCCCCACAATTATATAACACTTCCTCCAAAAAGGCTTTGTCCAGGGCAAAGTTGCACAGAGCAAAACACACCCAAACACACCTCCTGCCTCAGGTTCAAAGATCTTCTGAAGGAGGGTGTAAGGTACTGCTTCAGTCATGGGCTCCATCCCTACAGAGCTCAGCAACCAACAGGGCAAGGCTGACCTCAGACATGGCTCAAGCTAAATCCCACCTCTCTCCTGTTGCACTGGAACATGAAACTACAAGCAAAAACTGCATTTTTGTATTATTTCTTAGATAGAAAATTTATACTACACTGTGAGGATAGTCCCGAGCCTGTGCTAGCACGGAGATGCAACTAATTTCTCCCTGCTAAAGTGCAACTCCTGACCCCCTCAGCCACCTCCTTAGCAGAGGAAGACTGAATTAGGGGAAGTATAGGCTGTTAACGTTGACTTGATGTGGTAAAGCATAGACTGATCCACCAGTGACTGCCCTAAACCCAGCCACTGCACACAGCAGGGGCAAACAAACAGTTACTGAGCACCCAGGACTTCCTCCTCATCAGATCTGTGCTGCTTTGTATAGGCTTCCTCCTCTGTGCATTCCACTTTCTTCCTTTGGGCATTTGTGATTCCTGCACACATCCACAGGGCCTGACACAAGTGGAGATTAATCTCTGCTGGAGCTTTAACTCAGATAAAAAGGGAAAATTTTTAACAGCTCTAAAAAGCGTGACAAAGTTACCAGTAAGCTCATACCAGACATGTCTGAACATTTTTGGGAGTCCACCATCAAAGCATCGAACACTTCAAAGTCAGTTTTCTTCACCTGGATGATGTTGTTGACAGTACCCAGCTGGCTGGTTACTACTGGCTGGCAAAAGACAAGATAGAATAATCAGAATAAAAAAAGCCTGTGGGACTAATAGATTCTCAGAACTACACAATCAGCATTACCAAGAATGAGGTACATTACTTTGGAAATATGACAGAACCAGATGTGAGAAGAGCTCAACGAGTGTTGGGTTAAGAGGAAGTGCAGGATTTTAATGGCTGGGAGGGGAAAATGCCAGCTGAACCTGCCAAGCCCACATGGCTCCAGACAAGGCAGGGGTCAGGTATGGCCTGGAGTTACCTGTGACACCAGCTCTGGACACTGCATCCTCAAGCACGTGGGGAACTGCTGGGCAGGCTGGGGTTAAAGCTCATTTTACAGTAGAGAAGGAAAAACAGGCCTGGTAGATTTTGGCACAATTACTGGACTGTGAAAAGATCTAGAGCAGCAATAGCAACATGGTGGCACAGAGAGCTCTGGGCTGCCAGCAGTGCTGCAATGCTCTAAAAGGCAGTTTGGCACTGGACAAGAAAAGCTTGGCAACACTTATTAACCAATGGCCAAGAGATCCTGTCCCTCATTGCATCTCCTGCCCTCTGAGCTCAGGCTGATGCTGCCACCCAGGCCAGCAGCCATCAGAAACTTCTCTCTCAGCAGCTTGAACAGCCCCTTTCTCCTCTTCAGATGCCTCAATCAATAAGCAGTGACTCAAAGCAAATATTACCTCTGCAGGATCGTGTGTCCACTGCCCATCCACGAGGAACTTGTACTGGTGCTCTCCTTCTGGCAGGTCCAGGATTGCCACAAAGTTATTGTGACTGGAATTTAAGACAAAGAATCAGCCCTGCAATATTCTGAAAAGTACCTTGGTCTCTAAACTGTGACACACACTGTGACACAGAGCACAAGCCTCCTTAACGTGCAAAACTGTAAACAGGCAGAGAATCTCTGATGCAATCCAAAGGTAAAGAATCCAATTATGATTAATGCTCATGGTAATTTCCTCTGTAACAATGAGTCCCCCCACACTCCTGACATCCCATAATGGGCACTGAGCTTTTGTAAAGTCACTCTGACATCTTCATGTTACTTGTTAGCACACGAGACCTTGTTTATCTGCTGATGAAACAGGATCAGCTTTCTCATATTTCCTTGCCTTTCAGTATTTGCCATCATAAATTGCATTTCCCAAATGCCCATGAAATAAATGAACAATGAGCAGATAAAAGCAGCAACTCAATACTTCTGGGTTACTCTGGGTCTGAATTGCTGCTGCTTGGCAACTTCCAAACTCCTTGGGCTGTGAACTCCCTGATTCCTCAGAAGGCTTTAGCAGCATCTCAAAAAAGCTGAGAAACAAAAAGCAGTTGATACTGCTACAACAGCCACAGCCTCTGGACCCTCTGAGCTGGGCAAAAGCCACTGACATGGCAAGGATGTGTCATAGAAACACTGTGCTACAACCAGCTTCCCTTCCACTGCCCAGCTCTGCTCCAGGCACAGACTCACAGCAGGGACTGTTTGGGGTCATCTGTGTGTTATGCCCAGTGAATTGACACACAGCCCAACTTCCACCCTGTGCCATCCAAGAATGGAGAAGCCAGGTGTCATCAAGGCCTTGAGGAGAGAAGCAGGACAGTGATAAACCAAGCCCAATGCCATCTCTGAGCTGACCACCTTCCCCATGGCACTGAGCACTCCCAGTTCATGGGGAACACACTGCAGCAGCACTTCATTACCTCCTCGTCAGAGGAATTTTACTCCAGTTGTTGAAGGACCCTGATAAATAAACTTCCTTCCCTCCTCCAGTCCAGCGGAACACTGTTGGCCGAGCCTGAGTGGGGGTTTTGTCATTCACCTCCAGGTCCTGCTGCCAAGCTAGAAATTCTTCTTTCTCCAAGGGAGCCTACAAGCACAATGTCTCAATCAAAAAAGGTTCTTTCCTGGCAGACTCAGACAACCTGTGTCGCACCTAAGGCTTTTTTTGCCCTCAGGCATGATTCTCTAAGTCTTCTACAAGCAGTTTTTGCCAGGTGCAGAATACACCTGCATTTCTACATACTGTTCACAAGCTCATTTGCACAAATTCTGCAAAATAATGCTCCTCCCTCCAGCCCAAATTATACCTGCTTAAACACAAGTTCACTGTCTCCTTGGCATGGGAAGGAAGGGGGAGGGTCAGCTTGATGTAAACTCAGTGACAAAACCCCTGCAGCTCACAAACAGCCCCAGAGCACTGCAAGCAAGCAATGCTGGGAGAACAAACCAGCAATACCTTCATTTCCTCTGAATGGAACAAGTCTGCATCTTCAGGACTGTCCATGAGGATTTTGGGTCTGTCCCCCTCCTTGGTACTGATGGCTCCTCCTGAGCTGTCCCCTCGGGAGGCTTTGTGCCCATGGCGCTCCAGCCCCGCCCGCTCGCTGCTCGTGTTCCCCATCCTTGTGGATCTAAAAGAGCAGGGAAAGCCAGATTAGCACAGGTACTCCCACAGCTGGAACACCAGCAGGCAGGAAGGAAAACCCATCCATAGCCTTGGGCTGTGTTTTTGAGTTGAAGAGCCTCACAAACTTGATTGACCCTTTGTAAAGTGACACCATACTCTGAACAAAGGCACTAAATTACAGTTTTTAGCTACTGCTGATACTGTGCTACAGTTCTGTACATGAGCACCCAGGGGGCTGGCCAAGCGGGTCCCTGCACTAGGCACAAAGCCGTTGTGTCCCCCCAAGCCAAGGGCTCCTTCTGTGCCTTCTGCCCCCCTGCTCCTGGCCAGCTGCAGCACCAGGACAGCTTTCTGTCGGCAGGCTCCAAAAGCAGCCTGCCTGAAATGCGACCTCACCAGAATAACGTTGTCTCACCCTGCTGAGGACGCTGAGCGCAGCTGAAGGGGGCTCTAAACAAAGCCACAGAATGTCCGGAGCTGAGGGCCCCACAGGGACCGCCCGGTCCAGCTGCTGGCCCTGCACAGACCCCAGCACTCCCACCCAGCGCCTGAGAGCGGTGTCCAAACGCTGCTGGAGCTCTGGCAGCCTCGGGGCTGTGACCGCTCCCAGCGGAGAGCTCAGTCCCGCTGCCGCTCCCGGAGGAAAGCGGGGACAGAGGGAGCGGCAGCGCCTGCAGAGACCCAGCCCCGCTGCCGCCCCACAGCCCCGCGTGGGTGCGCACGGAAGAGGCCCCGGGGGCGCACCGGGACCTCCGCGGGGCACGGGGAGCACAGCCCGGCTGGCAGCCCCGGGCC
>WBNO01023436.1:248274-395250 GCA_013400575.1 Peucedramus taeniatus | reverse complement strand
GAGCCCGACGCGGCCGTTCCGGGCTGACCCGCGCTCCATGGCGGCTCCCCCCGCGCCTCCTCAGCGCCCACTGCTGCCCGAGCACGGCTCCGTGCCCGCCCCGGGAGCCGCCGTGCCCGGGGAAGCGCCTGAGGGCGGTGTTGGAGCCACGGGCATTGGCGTGTCCCTGAGCGCCGCGGTCGGAGCGCGCTGGAACCGTCGGCTCTTGGCGTGAGGGGGCACAGATGGAAGGCCAAGTGCTGAGCTGATAAATGTTTCCCAAATGAAATTATACTGATACATTTCTCAAATGTACATTTCTCCAAAAATGCATTTCTCTCACTCACACTATCTGGTTTTACCCTTGGCTCTCCCCAGCTGTTGCTGGTTTTTTATTCCACTTTCCTCACAGCCACAGAGCTGAGGCCTGCAGGTGTGTCACCGTTCTCTTTACAGGTAAATTGTTTTTTCCTCATTACAAATAGGAGCAACCTGCACACAGACAGAGGGATTCCTACCAAATGGAAGTGCCCACGCAGTGTAATACTGTGGGAAGAGTTCTGCTGGGGTGGCTGTGGCCGTGCAGTGCTGGCTCCCTCTGTGTTTTGGGAATAGCTGCTCCCTTTTTGCCTTTTGGGTTGCACACCCTGCCCGGGACAGGCTGCCGGGGGCTGCCAGGCCAATGTGTGCAGGCAGCTCTTCCCCAGCCCTGCACAGTGTCCCTGCTGTGAAATGCAGCTGCTATTTTGGCATTTCACACTGCTTAGTGCTTCTACATTCCTTGTCTCCAACCCTGGTTGTTTTGTTCTCCTCAGTTTTCTTGTGCAGCACTGTTAGCAGTACAGGGTACCGTGTCCTGCCCATCACTTGCCCATCCAGGACCACTGTGATGATCTGCACAAGAGCCACATAGACCCACTACAGGCCATGGTACCTTCATCTGGACCTGGCCTTTGCAATGTTTTTTGTTCTTCTAGGAACTACAGAGTGGTAACAAACTGCAGGGTAAAGACTGCTAGCAGATCACGAGGCTGTGGTAACCAGTCTGTGGTAGGTACAAGCATTCATTTTAAAGTCTGGTGTTAAAATGTGATGGTTCCTCCTTCCATGGTGATGAACCATCCATGGTGTGCTCCATGCCAAAACCTCTGGCAGCTGCTGGCCTGTGGACAGGACAGAGGCCATGGACAAGGCATCCCAGCCTCACTATTGCTGCCTTCCCCTCCCTGTTTTCCCTGTGTCTGCTCCCTTTTCAGGACTGGTTCCTGTCTCCCCTGGCTGTGACAGGTGGGTGTAGCACACTCCTGGAGCAATCAGCCTGTAACTTGCTTTGTCAGGCACTGCTCCCTGAGAATATTGAGGGCTGGATGGCATCACACCACGAACAACTAAATCATGCCCCACCTCCTCACACAGGCTGTGTGCACAGTCCTTGCACTCACTGGAGTGCTGTTTTCTCCCCTCAGCCTGAGTGGGAGCCCCATTCCCTCCCAGCTGTTAATGCAGGAGATGTGGGAAGTGAGGGATTAGCTAAAGACAAGCCACAGGGCCTGGAAGAGCTCAGCCACCCACTGATTCTCTGGAACCCTGGAGTTTTGCTCCTCCCTTTAACAGCATCTGTGACTTTTTGCCTCCTTTTATGCTCTGCAGCCTGAAGGGCATAAAAACTCTCCCTCTTCCACCCTATCTGAACCAGCCTCCACATTCCAAAGGAAGACTACAAAATACCTTTTCTACCTCTGCCCCTGTTGGGGTAAAAGGACCAGGGGAAAACACNAAAAAAAAAAAAAAAAGACATGTTTCACTTTCAGACTGTTCACAGCCCATAAAACAAGATCAAAGTAATTGATGAAATGCTTCATCTGGTGTCATGAGTGTGCCACACCACCTCCTAGGACAATGTGAGGTTTTAAAAGCAGAGGTTTGTAAAAGACCTGCAGCATATGAAGAGCCGTGTGGTCTCTGATAGTTGCCATGTCAGTAGCCACAAGCAAAGCTCAGCTCCTTTTTCCCTCCCTCACACCTACCTTTTTTTAGTAAACACAAGCTAGACCTGGCCTGACTACTAAATCTTCTTAGTCAGAAGTTTGGTTCTTTAAGGCAGTTTGGTTCTTGGCTCTTAAAACTGTGAGACTCAGCAGAGCTGGTCAAAGTTCTGAGAATCATTACAGAGCACTTTGGGTGCTGTACAGGCTGAGGGGTCAAGTGAAGTGACATCTTTGCTACTGAGTCACTCTGCCCCCTTGGAGATATCACTTACCGTCCCTCTCTATCAGCTGACTCAGTTTTAAAAGAGAGTAAGGACCAAAGAGGATAGGTCTGAGGTCAGGACTGACCTGTGTTAGGGGAATGCCTGTCTTGGATTAGATGGGGTGAAGAGTCACCATACAAGCTTTTCAGGCACAGAAGTCAAGGACACTCACCAAACACCATGGTCTAGGCCAGAATCTCTCATTTTCACTAATTAGATTATGTCCCTTATTATTTGATTAAAAACAGAAAGCAATTAAAGGCAATTAAGCCCCCACTGAATACTGGTTGAAATGTGAACATGAGGCTGCCACGGCTCACCATGACCACACAGCCTGCTTTGGTCTGGACACTTCATTTCCAGTGGAGTTTCCCCTTCTCTTACCTCTACCAAGGAGTAGGTGTCAAAAAAGAAATGCAGTGGCTTTCAGCCTCAGGCTGTGCAGTACAAAGTCCTGAAGAATCCATTGATATCTGGCAAAGTTCTTTTCCCTTGACATGATGCAAGCTTATTTAGCCAAAGAGAAGTTATTGCAAGTGGAGTGGAAGCTGACTCAGCCCTAGAGTGAGAGATGACAAACCCAGAGGAGCCATCCTCAGACGTGAGCTGGGAGATCAGATTCACACATGCCATAAATCACATTATAAAGGACACAGGAGCAAGTGCTTCTTGCAGCTTGTGTGCTGTGGAGAGTGAGCTGCATGGGAGCAGAGTAGAACTTACCCCAGAGTTCAAGACAGGGTAGATTTACTGGCAGAAATCCTCTGGGTAAATTTCTTGCTATGCCTTGGGGTCCCAAGTTTGTTCTTCCATCTTTACAGTGGCTGAGTGATCTGTTTCCAGGCCCCCTCCTCCTTTTAGGTCACTTGTGGGTTTAGCCCTCTTTGCCAGGCTGGCAGGGAGTGCAGCAGAGGAGGTCAGGCAGCCTCCTCAGAGGCTCAGTCCCATCCCAGGGACACGTGTCCTGCTGTGCTGCAGAACATGCCATTGTGCTTGGGAAATGGAAAGTTGGGAGTGCACAAAAGAAATCTCTCACACACCACTGCATCCCTTCTCTGCTCCAACTCTGCACACCTCCCGAGACCTGCTATTTCAAAATGAGGTTGGAGGTGGGAGGATTGTAAGAGGAAACCAATATTTAGGTAGTTTTTGAGCCTGAAGGTGCTGTCTGTGGAGACTGAGGGTTGTCTCAGAATGCTGGGGGTCAGGCAGCAGCCCTGCAGAGCCCTGAGGGCTCCAGCCTTGCCTGGATGGATCTCCTGCAGAGCCAGGGCAGGTTCCACATCTGTTCAAGGTTTGGTGATATGGACTCTTCCTTCCAGGAAACACCACCTTCCACAAAGGCTCCTGAACAGCTGTCAGGTAACCAGGATGTTTCTAACCAGCTTGGCCCCCATCAATCCAGTGACTTTCCTTGTATTTAGACCTTACTTGCCTTTGGGAATTCAACACTTCACCTCTTCTTGTATGTGTGCACACACAAACACACAAAGTAAAAACTAGTGGGGGAGATGACTCCATCTTCCCCCTTCTGAGGCAGTCAGTAATAAATAACTGGCAGACCAAGTTAGGGCCCAGGGGAGGAAATGAGCCTAGAGAGAGATGTTTGCACACTACTTTAGCAGAGGCACCTGAACAGATGCTGAGAGTGAGGGACACTGGCAGCAACTAGATACAACCTATTTGCAGGTTGAGAGGCAGAACACACTGTAAGCACATATCCAAACATAGAGGTACAAAAGCTACAACTTCTGGAGCCTCACCACTCATGGATCCTGGCTGCAGCCACATAAATTGAAGAGCCAGTACTGATCTTCAGGTGAAAGCTGTAAACCCCTGTGGCTGTGCCTGCAGGGAGGCACCCCAATAATTTTATTTCATATTATCCCTGATTTTTTTTTTTTTGGTGCAATCTGATGAAACTTACACCACATGTTGATGTCTGGCTGACCCCCTTCATACAGCAGCAAAGAACTCCCACTTATATTTAGAAGCCTCTTCTAGGATTACATATCAAGATACGTGCACTGGGCTGTTTTGCAGAATGCAGCTGCCTTTTAAGAAGCCAAAGGTGCCA
The DNA here is from genome assembly GCA_013400575.1 of Peucedramus taeniatus. NCBI lineage: Eukaryota > Metazoa > Chordata > Aves > Passeriformes > Fringillidae > Peucedramus > Peucedramus taeniatus. The sequence continues at coordinate 390,943 of WBNO01023436.1, read as the reverse complement.
ACATGATCCAGGAGCTGAGGACAGCAATTTCAAGTTTCCATCTGTCTCTGCCTGTAATATGTGCAGGAAAGAAAAGGGAGCTGGGCTTGAGGCATTAGTTGGTGCCTTCAGTGTGTGAGGACACTGTGTCCAAAAAGTGGAAGCTTTGCAAAAGGAAGACTCTGTTCATGCACCCAGGACACAGATGTTGAGTTGAAATACATTTTACCACTTTCCACCTCCCTCTGTTTCATCAAATAACATCATTCAGCACATATATCATATAACAGGGTTTTTTTCCCTACCAAAAAAAGGTAGGTCCAATGCAGAATAATGGACCAAATCCAAATCTAGATGCATGACAATGAAGAACAGGTAATTTCCAGAGCTGTCAGAGATAATGAAATTTGTATACATGCCCCTCAAAATATGGAGCAGGCACAAATTCCTCAGTCAGACACCTGCATTCTGCCTTCCACACCCACTGCTGGCACTAGGGCCTTGCTGATTTAGGCACTAAAATGTCATTTATGCTCTCTGTGTTTGCTGCTTGCTTTGGGGTGTCTCTGTCACACCTACAACAGAATGATGTGGTTGTACAAGGACCATACCCCTTTCCAGCACAAGATGCACTTCCCAAACATGGTTGAAAATTTATGTAAACATAAATAAATGAAGAGAACCAATACCAATACATTAGTAAAGCAAAAATAAGATTACCTATGACACAGAAGCACTAAGGACATTAGAGGAATTGCTGCATTCTCTCCTCTCTGTCACATTAAGTGGTTTAATATAAAGCCTTTATTTTTATACCAATCAATAGCACTGTAAGGTACCAACATTTATCTTCAGAAGCCCTGAAGGTACAATGGCTCAATTCTCAATTATATGAAGAGTGAGACTTCAAAGATATTTATGAGGAACAAGATGCAAGTTAGATTTCCAGTATGGTTTTCAAAAGCTTCTGAACAAGTCGGGTGTCTAGCTCCTATTGATCTCAACCCTTGTCAGGCAGTTAAAAAAACGCTTCAAGTTGCCTATCCCTATCCTCTGGTGCCCACATAACTTTGGAAACCTCCTTTTGCTGTGATTCACTTCATTCTGAAACTGTCCAAGGGATTAGAAAAAGGGATATTACTCTTTTCTGTAGAAGAGGCAGCAAAACTTAGGAAAGACACTTCCCACATACCAGAATAGACATGAATTAAAAGTAATTTTATTCCACTTGTCAATGACATTTCTATCATATCTGATAATAATGCAAGCTACTAAAAGTCCCACAAGACATATCAGACCATTAAAATAGTATTCAAAAACCAAAGAGGAGTTCACAGAACAGCCAATTCTTGGGATCATCAAAATCAGTGGCAAGATTCCCATGTGGACAAATCTGATCAGTTTAATAAATCAGCTGACTTCACCAGTGTTTGTGAAGTTTAATACTGCAGTAATTAAGGAAAGGTGATGCTTCACTGACTTCAATGAAAAACAGAATTTGGCAGGAAGGAAAGCGAAAAAGCACATTGAAAATATAATATCAAGGCACAAAAAATACATGCTACTTCCAGGCATATGCTTTAACAGGTAAAGGTTTCTGGGAGGATTTTTTTGTTTTTAATAGGTTGTTGAACTCCTGACAGATGATTCTTCTCTCACTTGCACCTGCAGAACTCCCTGGATTTCTGGGCAGTTGCTCCAGGTTGATGTTGGTGCAGGGAGAGGGAGTGGAAGTTGGCACAGCTCCTTTGAAGGTGTGGCAACAAAGCAGAGCAGCAACTGCTGAGGATGCAGCCACATCTTAATGCTCACCAGAGCTCACTCCTTTTAACATGGAATACTTGTGTGACAAAACAATTGTATTCTGTGAAACAGTTTCCAGCTATTAAAAACAGCTGTCCCATGCTAAATTTTCACAAGGTATCAAGAAACTGCAGTAATTTAGAGGCCATCAATTCTGGAACCTGAGGCTGCTCGCTGAGTAGTGTCTAAGGATCAGGAAGTGTGTCTGTAATTAGGCAGAGGTGCAAAAGTCTGTCCATCTCTAACTCAGTGATACACAGAGCAGTCATAGAGATGAGAGGATGAGCTAAACAAAACCCACATGAACAAAGCAGAACACAATGAAACTATGTGCCTTGCCAGAAGCACAACAACAAAGGGATGAAGGACATCTGTTTAAAAAGAAGATTTTTTGTCAGATAAAAAAATAGGAACTTTTTACATATGTGAGGTTTAAAGAGGAAAATATGATCAGTGCAAATTTAATGTGGGACAGGAGCTAAGTCAAGGGAGTGCAACAATGATAGACAACAAAAAAATAAATTATTAAGAAAAACATGGATGCTATGGAAGAAGAGTCTCTCTTAATAATCAAGTGATTGAAATCGGTCCCAGGTGTTTAAAAATCCAAGGTAAAGTTCTAAAAGCTGAGGATGACAAAAGAAAGCAGCTGCTGAGTCAGAGTGCGCCCACGGCATTATAAAATCACAGAGCAGGATAAAATCACAAACCCATGAGTACAGTTGTGTCATGTTGAGACTATTTTAAAGTAATGAAAAAATCTTTAATGGCCTGATCCAAAATCTGCCAGAAGTAACAGGAGTTCTCCTACTAGCTTCAGTGGGCTGTGCATCCGATCTTACATCGTGCACCATAAACAGTCTGGATACGTTGGCTTTGTGTGGCTGGGATCAGCCAGGGAACATCACAGATCCAGCATACATTCCATGAAAAGAGAAAGAAAAGGGATTTTTTTTTTAGAGCAAGATCTCATTATACATTAGGGTGAAAGAGAAAATGCTGCTTTATACTGAGATGTCTTATAAATAAATAATTTTGAAAACCTGGTCACGCCATGCTGAATAACTACCAGGGCTATCAGTTCATTCACCAGTAGCATGCCTCTGCAGACTTGTAGGGTCAGAGCTAACAGTCTGGAATGGTTTCCATCTCTTCTTTTTCCCCTTCCAGAGGTTTACATGTTGATATCATCCAAGTGCAGTCCTGGTCTTCAGATAGCATACTGCAAGGACACAGAAATATGTGTGTTTTAAGGAGGAGAAGACAGAGAGTTTGCCTGTGAGTTTAAATTATTAATTCTACAGATCTAATGGATACATTATGCCACATTAGTGGCACTTGTTCTCTTAACAAACATCCCTCTAGACTGGCAGCTCAATACAGTTTTGAGTCAAAGAGCTGAGTTTCTAATAGCATTGGTCATCTGTCAATCCGAACTGAATTTTTAAACTGGGTTACCTGAATCAATGCAAATCAGGGCTTTTCATTGCCAGGAAATGGGCTCTTACTTGACAGAGATTCATGAGGTCAACAGCATCTCTGGTTCCTTGGAGTGGTACATAAAGCAGTCAGACAAGAACAACCCTCCAGCAGAGGAGAGCTTGGTAAATCCAACAGTGACACACAACATGCTTTAAAAGGACTGGGAAACCTGTCCTGTGCATCTGCATTAGGGGAGGAAGGATCTGAGGAGTTCTCTCAAATTCTTGTGCAGGGGAAAGCTCTCAGACAATACCCATGGATGCCCTGACCTATCCCTGGATTCTGGGTTCTGCTGGAGTCTGAGGGATCTCCTCCATCAGGCAGCTCCTCAAGGAGGGATCCAGGACCCAGGGCAGTGCACAGTAAATATATCCTGCAGACAGCCTTAATGCCTTTGCTGACTGTCTCTTGGATGCTACTCATGGCCCCACTGGGTAGAATCCATTGTGGGAACATCTCCTCTGTGCACAGATGAAGCAGCTGTTTCTGAAACAGGATTTTTCATGTGGTTTGCTGAGGAAGTCAGGCTGATGTAACCACATTGTCTGTGCACCTGCACACTGTGCCTCTGCTCAGCCTCCCAGCTGAGGGAACACTTTGAGAGACAGGTAGAGGACTTTAGGCTCCTATGTTTTTACAAATCCAGTAAAACAAAGTAAGGATCAAGGAAATAATCAGTATGTGCCCTTACAGTAGAAAAGCAGCAGTATGAGCTGCCTGGCTGGGTGGACACCAAGAATTAAAGAACAGGAATGCCCTGACTTCAGGCTTGGAGTTCTATCCCTTACTGGCAGGCCAATCCCTGCAGTGCAAGACCCTGACTTGTTTATTTTTATGGTAAGGTGTTAAGGACAGGATGGCCAATGTAAAGATCTGGAGGCTGGCTGAGTAATCCCTGTCCTCGTGCTGGTCTCCAGCTTATTCTGTCTCTGAAAGACAGGCAGTCACTGAGTGGAATGTCTGCAAAGGCTTCTGAGAGCCTCAGGAACAGGACAGCAGAGATATTAAAAATAATCTTGCACTCCTTTTCCTCCTGAAGAATTATTTCTAAGTCAATGAGGAAACTGTATGTGTACATCTGTCCCTGGTGCACAGTCTAAACATTTATTCCTTTTCCTTCTACCTGGAATAACCAATGCTGTGTTACTGCACATGTGCTTGATTTCAAACCCATCTGATTCTGAGCAGTGCAAGCTGCTGCTTTCCTCACAGCCTGGCTGGCTTTGTGTTCCTTGGAAGCCATGCTGACAGGTTGCATTTCTGTGGCTTCCCTGGGGTGAACTTCTAAATCAAGGGAGATTAAAGAAGGGGTCAGAAGTTCAGGCTCCTCTACGAAAGCATTAAAATATCATAATGCATAAAATTCCAAAGTCACAGCATTTTGGCTACCTTCCTCAGAGCAAAACGGTTGCTGTCTCAGTCTACTGGAGTTTTTACTTCTCTCTAACACCTCTCACTCATCCTCCACATTTCTGCTTGGCTCACTCCTACTTGTTCAGACTGCAGAAGTCCACAAGAGAGGAGCACAGAAGACGTGGGCTGTTCATTAAATGCCTTGTGGCTCAACTAGGTGGCAAAACTCATGTGAGCTCTAGTTCAGCCCTGAACAGCATTGCAAAGTGTCACTCAGACACTAGAGGTGGTCTACAAGTATGTGCTGTGAGGAGCTGAATATTGTCCTGAACAACTCACGTGGCAGCATGAAGTAGAATATGACATGTTTAGATCCAGCTAAGAATAGGGTTTGGGATACCCAGGATCTCCTTCACTTAAGTAAGGAGGATCCAGCCCAGGCTCTTCTTTCCCTAAACCCTGCCAGCAGAACTCAAATGTAATCCGAGGGTGTCTCGTGTCAGCAAAACCCAAACAAAACAGAGTTTGGAATCTGCTTCAAAAACGTTGAGGCTGCTCTGAAAACAAGATTGTAAATTACTTGAGAGCCCTCACTGACTGACAAAATTACCACGTTTTGCTGAACAAAATGCTTAAAGGTGGGAAGGCTGACTCCAAGTCTGTGCAAGTCTGGGGAAGGGTTACTAAGAGGAGCATGAGAACAGTGGCACTGGGTGGGAGCAAACAGGGTATGGCACACAGGCTGTGGCACACAGCCCTGCCCTGCTCCAGGTCACGGTGGAGTCCCCTCAGGGTAGGCAAATACGTCCCATTTCTCACTGCAGTTCTTGATGGACAACATACCTGAGGCACACATGCAGGGCCAGACTGTGGTGACACAAATACCAGCTAAAGTTACATCTGAGCAAGCCCTGGAAATGTAACTCAGCACTTAGGACTGCAAGGCAGGGGCACAAGGGAAGCTGACAGGGGAAGGTAAAAGCGAATGGGGAAGAGTAAGAATAAATTTGGCCCAGTGTGGAATGAGGCATGGTCCTGATTTCACACACACCACAGCTCTGCACTCAGAGTCCTCAGCACGATGAGGGACACGCCACTTTACACTGATCAGGACACTCAAGTTTTATAGCTGGGCTTTTATAGTCAGCTCCAGTGATGCAAGTGATGGCTTCCCCTTGCTACATTTAGGGGCATGACTGCAGAACTTAGATTGTTCCCAAGTGTTGGGTGGGCCCTATTCCAGGATATAAATATGTATCACTACATATCTTAATATATGTTTGCTAAAGATAACATGCCAGTGTTCGAGACAAATGAGGCTCTCCAAGGCAGCAGGAGAAGCCCTGAGCTGACTTAGCTCCGAGTAAATCTTCAAAATGAGAAGTCAGGGCTGTTTTTCCCTGCAGACGTAGGTGTTGGCTGCTGTTATTCCTGTGCTACTGTTGCTCTGTGACTGAACAAACCAAGGAAGGCACACCAGGACACTTGGAAGTATGGGTTTTCTGAAAAGTGAAAGGGTCTTCCAAAGTCTGCCACTATTATTGGGGGTACATTTGGGAGTATTATTGGTGGTATAAAATCATTGTTTGCTCAAAGCAGGAATTTCTTGCTCTTCCTCTCTCTGCAACCTCTACCATTTCTACCCTCAACACACCTGACTTGATATTTTTCTCCTGGCTGAGGCATGTGGAGTTGTTTTGAAGGAGGCTTCAGAGCCAGCTGAGCCTGACTCAGGTTCCTATACCAATTGTGTAACAATTGATAGAGATTCTCCCCTGCCAATGTGACTTGGATGTCTCACTTTTATTGCTTCTCAGAGGCTTCATGCTGTGGAAGAGAACTCAAGTTCTCAGCAGACTTTGCATCTTTGATACTGGCAGCAGTATCTCCCAGAGGTAATTTGCAGTGAAACTTGTTATCCCTTGAAGACCAAAAGAAGCCACAAGGAATGTCAGCAGAAAGAACTGGGTACTGTGGTATCTGATTAATTTCAAGTGAATAAAGTACAAGAATCAATCTTGGAAGGGTCAAGCTTTTAATACATATTGCTGAAGACTAACTTCCAGGAAAAATGCATGTGTAGGTCATGGAAACATTAAATCTGCGCTTAATGGTGATCAAATAAATCTGCCATATTATTCTATCAAGGCTATTTTGTGCTACCTTACTAATATTGAAACATATATTAAAGTTAGCATAGAATTAATTTACAATCAGTTCAGCAAAGTGGCTGTCAGTAAATAATCATGAGAAAGGCACAAATGGGTGTGAGGTCACTGAATGGAGTGTGCAAAGCCATTCACAGCAGTGGAATGTCAGACTAAAACAATATAGTATAAAGTAAAAACGTCCAAGACTAAGGCAACAGAGGGGACCCAGGTAAGCATGGAGAGTGGAAAGACCAGCTGGGTGCTTCTGTTCACTCATTTTCACATCAAAACATTGTTGCCATCAAATCCTTTCTTAGAATCAAAGGCTTTTTGGAGGGTGACAAGTGAGAGGGAGAAGGGGAGCAGTAAAGAGGCTGGAAAGGCAGAGAGCAGAGTGAATCCAGTAAACCCTGACTCCTCACAAAAGTCATGGTACCACTTGACCAAGAAATCTCTGTGGAAACTATGTACAGAAATTAATATCCCAGCAGTGTTCTGAGGGTTCCCAGACACCTGGCTGCTTCCATCCAACAGAGAGTTTTCTCTTTAAAAAATACTCCAGAACCAAAACCAGTTTAAAAAGTCCTCAAAAGAAAAACAAAGTTGTATTATACTGGTTTACTGCTGCCTGGTCACTGTAAATGCTTCAGGTCAGTGCTGTCTGCCACTCCTGACACTGCTCTTCCCTCCTCTACTTTGAAAAAATAACTGAGCTGTTCTCCTTGCCTGAGAAATGATGAGTGAGGTGGTGGAGGCAAACAGAAGCATTTACTGCTGCTGTGAATTACAAAACTTGGCACCCCCAGCCTGAAGGGACTTGGGTTTAAATCTGCAAGTGCTGAATGAGCTGAACACAAGCTGAACCAAGACTCATGCTTGCAATATGCACAGAAAATTAATGAATGCACAGGACACTTAGAGTCTGCAGCACCATCTAATAATATCCCACAGAGCTGGACCCCCTGTCCAGTAACTTCCCTGCAGCTCAATATGTTGTACTTCAAATTTTGTATGAAAATGCTGTACACGTTTAACCAGTTACTCCATTCTACTCCCCAGAGATGTCTTCATTTCAGTGGTAAATGGGGTGTTCTCTGTTTATAGCTTATGCATAAGTTTGTACAGTGCACTGAAATGCCCTCCAACCAAAACAGCCAATAATAAATTCATTTAAATTGGTTATTTTAATGGGAAGTGCACAGTGTTGTGGAAAAAAAAAACATATTGTTGCACAATCTTAAGAAAGATTATCAATACCCTCAATTGTTTTTGTCCTCTTTTCCAGTAATCCATCTGGGTAACCCCAGAGATTAATTTGTTGAGCTTTGTTTCTATTATTGCAGGTGTGGGAGGGCAGGGCAATAACACAACATGGAGAGTGAAGGGCCTTACCCCACAGAGACACAAGTCAGAATGATATTTGTGGTCACTTTTGATATAGTTCTGGTCATCTGTTTTACTGTCAAACATAGAAGAATAATTGACTGTTGTCTCCTCCTTGCAGGGTTAAAAGAATGGTTGGCCAGACCGTGAGACTGAAAATTAGCACCTGGGGGCTCTGTTACCTGAAATTTAAAGATCTCAGGTCACTTGGTCTGAAAGATGGAGAAGCTGAGGAGGAGAAAAAGCAACTGGCCAAAATTGGAAAAACATATTGGAGCTGCAAGAGTTTCTAGAAAACCACCTGCTGCTAAGACAGAGCCGCTTGCGTTTAACTACAGACAACAGAATTTTCTAAAGCGTAAAATACAATAAAATTCTTTTGGAAAGCATACATGCATCCCTAAATAGATGAAGAGAGGTGGTTGTGGCAGCCCTGAGTGCCTTGCCGTGGAGGCCCTCCAGAGAGGGCTGTGGGAGCCCCTGCTCACCGTTGTGAAGTGAACCACGCAGTAGATGCCGATGATGATGAGGCCGATGATGATGGAGACCACGGCCACCCAGAGCGCGTTGCGACCCAGCCGCTTGGAGCCTTCTATGTCCCCTTGGTTGTAACTGTTCAGAGCCTGCAGAGGCAAACAGGGAATCACAGCTCTTCCTTTCAAATCAAACAGAAACCTCTTGGCAAAGCAGTGTGGCAGCTCTGAACCAACAGAACAAATCAATGTCCTCTGCCAAGGTAAGCAGGGAGTCCAACTTTCTCTTCCACTCATTTTCAGTACCTTTCATTGAAGCTACAGCTCTTTTTTTTTTTTTGGTGGGGCTTTGTTCATATGATACCCACCAGCATAAAAGCTGTCAAACCAACATCTACCCACTTGCATAAACCTGTGGCTTTTATCTTTGGAAATAGTTTTGTAGTGTATGGGAATTGTTAGTTGGCCACTTCACTAGCAGTGAGATAAATTCTTATGCTTTATAGGACTATAAGCATAAAAAGAGCATAAATAGGCTGCATTTTTAGAGAAAGTCTCAGCAAAACTTTAAAAAGCTTACTAATTTCCTATATTTCCAATATTTTACTTTTCCAATCAAAGTTTGAAGAATTAATAGGTAGTTTGATAGTGGTAGGAAAAATACAAACCGAAGAAATATAGGCCATCTGAACAAAACATCTGAGTGCCATCCCCGTGGGCTACAAGTTGTGTTCCTTTGCATTTCTGGAAGATACTGATAATTATTATCATATCCATCCTGAGGTGTGCATCAGATATCCCCATATTATCTCAAGAGACTCGAGTTTCTTTCTACCCACCCATGACTTAGCAGATGCTTTGCATTCATTGCATGCTCAGATTGCAATGTGTGATTGGACCACTCTGACTTTCTAGGCTTTTGTGAGGCAGACTATAGGATTTTCTAAATTAATTTTTGGTTTAACCAAACCATTTTTAGAAGAAAAGATTCAGTGAACCACACAGAAGTACTGTAGTACATGAGTCTAAACACAGTTTGTAGAATTTTTTCCCAAGAATGAAATGCTATCAAAGCATTAAAAAAGGCATTATTCCTGAGATTCTTTTGCAAAAAACATGACAGTTTGAGTTCATAAACCATAACACTGAGTCCAGATTTCTTGATCAGATTGCACTATTGAACTCTGCATACTTCCTCAGGGAATCAGATTAGTCATAACATGATTTTTAGTATCTTGTATATATTTCAGGAGGTATCAGAGAAATGGGAAGAGTAGGGGGAGAGATATGGGGACCTGATCAAATTAACTGCTCTCTGGACTAACGAATTCAGATTGTCTCTAGAAAATGACTGAGGTATCACCAAGTGCTATAATGAAAGTGCTTCAGTTATAAATCACTTTTTGCAGCAAATAGAACAACAGAGTGAAGAGCTGAGACTGTGGAGGGCAGGAAAGGGATGAAGCTCAGAGCACACCAAGCACTGCTGTAGAGCCATTTCTCCCAAGCAGGAAAGCAGTGAGGGGCATGATGTGTGTGCTGTATCAATTAGTGAGCACACAGAGCTAATGGGCTGGGTGCACTCGTGGTGTCAGCACTGCAGGAGCATCAGCCCAGCACAGACAGTCCCAAAGCAACCCAGCCTGCATTCCTAGAACTGCATCTCAAGGATAAGTGCAGGTACTTATTCTCTGGAGCCTACAAAAGGCTGAGATGCTGATGCGCTCATGTCCTTAAAGAGAGCACTGATACATTTCTTCCCTTCCTGGAAGCCCACATGCCTAAACATTTCTCTGGTTTATGTCCCCAAAGAATATCACTAATACCTCTGCTCTGCTGTCAGATTTCCTTGAGGTTGGAAAGCACATAATGGGGAAAGAGGGCAGAGGTGGAAATGAGAGATGGACACGAGCACATGGTCAACCAGGACAGTGCCAGCCCTGATCCTGCTACAAAGGGGGCTGGCACAGTCCTCTCACCTCAGCCACTCCACTGTCCCCAGCAGTGCTGGCTGCAGAAAAGCTTTCTCAAAGTACATTTGGAAAGGTCTTTAAAAGGATTATGAGGAGAAACACAGCTCAGCTTGGCCTTGAGCAGACTGACCTCCTCCTGTCTCTGCCAACAACCACCAATGCCACTGTGGCTGCAGAGACAAACACAGAGGAGCACCACACACATCCTGGCCCTGGGCTTCGTGCTCCTCTCTTATCAAAGGACTCCCCTTGCATGGCACCTGCAGAGGGGTTCTGCAGACATCATCGACTCAGTTCCCCAGGCTTGTGGTCTCAAAAGTGAGACAGTTGTAAGCAAGACCTGACAGCACCAGCTTGCAGTTCTGGGCCATTTTACTAATGTATTTAGGAAGTCTGGAAAATGTCCATGTGATTTCTGCAGGTACTGCATAAATAATTCACTGTGCAAACTTTAATAAATAATGTCATTTTAATATAAATCCACGATGAAGAGGAGGAAAACAACATTAATGATAAAGAATAGGATTTGGGAGAGACAGGAAGGAGACCAAAGTTTCTCTATGAAGAGGTTTAAATTAAATGAAATAACTTAGAAAGCATTCAATAAAAAAAAAAATAAGAGGTTTGAGGGAGTGGTTGGGGTCTGACGCAAAGCTTTTTGAAATTCATTACTTCCATCTGCTTCAAAGGGCTCTTGGTCAAGCTTCCAGTTTTCAACATTAGACAGAGATAACATCATCTGTTAAAGCCTTAACTGTTATATCTATTTATTTCCCAGGGCTGGGCAATATATTGAGAACATAGCATCTGTATGAGGCGTTTGGTCTGTCCAACTTTTAAAACAAATTTCAGCCCTTTTCAACCTAACACCATATGATTTCTCAGGTTTCTGCTACCTCGCTCGCTATGAAGTCATAATGTAAATTAAAGCCACAGTTCTGCAGCTGTTTATTTACTTGAGTAATCTCAGTGACTTCACCAGGTTCACACACATCTATTTATAAAACATTCTCAGTTCAACAATAAAGTGACTTGACCTCATGTGAACAGAAATGTGCTGAATTAGCTATAAAATATTAATCCCTTTTTATGTGTATTTTCTGTTCCACATTCCCAGAGCACTGATCATGGCATAACCATGAAAGAACACTGAGTTACTTCAGAAATCTTCCTCTACATTTCTTACAGATCTGGGCAGACCAGACTGAGGCTCTCTGATCAGCATTTTCTAGACTCTATAAGCCAGGCTGGGTGAACCTTAATTGGCTGTGCCTGAGAAGGAGACATTCTCTAGTTCAGACCTAAGGAAGAACGAGACTGCTGACTCAGGGTGACTCCTCACTGTAGGAACAGCTCACAGGGAAACAGAAAGAAGAGGGGGGACTTGGGGAGCAATTCAGAACAGGCAGGTGCTGAGCAGGACACGTGAAAGGGGAGTTGGCTCTTCAGGGTGCTGCAGAGGAAAAACAAAAACCTACCAGCTTGCAAAGGCAAGGGCCATGGGAAAATGCCTTAAAAGCAGCTGCTGAGCCCTGTTGTTTAATATTCCTGAATATTAAATATGCTGTTTAATATTCCTGAAGTGAGTACAGGCTGTCCTATATGGTGTTAGATATCCAGGTACCTACAAGCTACCTAACAAGGGATATATAAATAGTAAACTCTGCAAGTAAACTTTCTAAATACAGAAACACTGGTCACTCTGCTGGTCACTGAGCTGGCCACAGCCAACACACTGCACATGGCTTGTTAGGATGCCACTTAGAAGAGGTGGCTCCCTGAGAAAGCAAGGTCCATCCTCTCCTGTCCCCATGGCTTCCAGCACCCTCTAATTTGTTGTCTCTGCTTAGGGAAACCCATATAAAGACAAGACATCTGAATCCAACAGCAACAAATGCAGACAAAGAACCTGTTACTATCAGAGGCAGACGAGCCAAGATTGTCACAGCTTGACCACATATGTTGTTTGAAGCATGGAAATGATTAAACAAAAATGTGTCAACAGAAAGAAGGAGTTTGGAGCAAAAATCAGTGAGAAATAGCTTTGGAGAGACTGTTTGGAGGTTGTTACAAATGTAAGACCCTATGAAATTACAGAACTAGTCTGGCATAGAGATCTTTGAAATGAAGACAGCTGAAGGGGGGGGAGGGGTGGTACTGAGGCCAACAAAATATGCTCAATTGTCAGACCTCAGTGCTGGCATTGAAAATATCCAATTCATTTCCCAGAGTTATTCCACAGCCTTCCTCTAGCTCTGATCCCATGAGCCAGACACAGCCAGTCCACCCCAACCAGGTCTCAGGCACAGCTGGCAGCTCACTGAGAGCTCTTTGGGTTCACCACTGTAGATAAGGAGCCAGAGAGCTCAGTGACAGAGTGCCCACCTCCAGCCCCACACCAGAGAAATCTCCAGTGCTACAGAAGCCTCCTGACCTGGTACCTGCCCCAAACTCTTGCCTGTGGTTACACCTGTGTGGGAAAGGATAGGACAGATCTGAGGGAGGTGTCCCTGGGGCTGAGTGAGCCAATTGATGGCACAGCAACATGACACAGCTGCTCACAGTGATCCAGCTGCTGGAAGCAGCAAGGAGCAGAACTGATGGCATCTGAGGCTGCAGAAGAGTATTGAGAACAGTGATCCTACAGCCAGGAATCCTGGGGAAAACAGAATGCCATTTGCCAAAACTGCAGAGCAACGCTCACCCTGCAAGTGGCCAATGGCTTGTTGGAGGGGGGCTCTTGTAATGCCAGTATGGCAACAAAGTGATGCCAATAATATCCTTTCTACCAGCTCTCCTCTGACCTCTGCCATGAGAAACAGGTAAGGAACAAGGAAAGTTATTATTGCAATAAGGAGAACTTGCAAAAGGTTTATTCTAAAAATAAAGGAAAGGAGGTAAGATCTGTAACGGTGAGGTTTGAGCCTCCAAAGGTGAGAAAGGAGTGAGGACACCAGTGCTGGAGTTGTAAATGGGGCAGCAGAAGAGACAGAAGAGACTGAAGACAAATCTGTCATTTATTTTGGGGTGTGTTAGAGCCCAGACTCTACTTTTAGAGTGAAAACATTGTCTGAATTTAGAACAGTTAAGGAGGACATTACACAGGTACACAGGGTGCTGAACCATGCCCCCTCTAGAAGCCAGTAGGACTTTTCCTTTTAGGCATATTTTATGAAGTGGAAATTTGTAGAAAATCCACTTGTGAGGGTCTTTAAATCTGACCAAAGGTCTCAGGTAAGCTCTGCAGACTGTAAAGGTATCTTCTGTAAGAAAAGAAAATAACCCACTCTTGTATCTCAGTGTTAACCCTTAGCAGCTCCAGCTGAGAAAGGGAGGGAGGATGCAGATCCCAGCAGAAGTGGAAATAAAACCAGCACAGGCTAAAATGCAGAACCTGCAGCTGAGGATAATACAGCAGTTACAGGTTGCAGCTTGGAAAGACGGGGGTCAGGCTGGGGAAAAGAGGTTGGACATGTTATTTTTATAGAAAAGGAGAGGTTTTAGGTAGGATGCTGTTGAAACAGAAGCAATTCACAGGCAGGGGAGGTTATTGGTCTGGTTTTTGTTTTCCCCTGTAAGGGAGTGGGCAGCTGAGACCTGCACATGCTGTCCAGCATTCAGGAAGTGCTCTTCCCACCCTGGTTCCTTCATATCCCCTGGTAACAGTTACTGATGCCTGACTCCAGAAGCCTGCATGAACTTCAACCAGGCTGTGGGTGGAGAGTTCTCCATATGGGCTGCAAAAACCTTTAGAGGCCAAATTCTGTCCTTGACAGTTAACTTCTGTACAGCCCCAGCACCTTGATGAAAGCAGTGTCACAGTGAACAGACGCTCCCAGCACCAGATCATCAGCTCTCATTACTTTATATAGCACCCTCAGGGTCCGTGGACAGAAGGGATGCCGAGTACCAGCAGAACCAAATCTTCCCAAAATAAGGAAAGGAGCATATTGTATAGTTCAGGTAACAACAAATAAAGTAAAATAAAATAAAGTAAAATAAAATAAAGTAAAATAAAATAAAGTAAAATAAAATAAAGTAAAATAAAATAAAATAAAATAAAATAAAATAAAATAAAATAAAATAAGACAGCTAATACTTAACTGAAAAAAAAAGAAAAAAAGACTTGAACAATGGCTTTGGAATAGTAGTTTTTTTCAAACTTCAGCAATGTGGTTTCTCATCAATCTTTACTCATCACACTTTACAAGAGTGTGTTTTGGGATATTTTAGACATAGCTATTCTTATATTTAATTGTGAAAAGAAATAACTACATTTTTACTTACCTTCTCAGCTTGGCTGTCAGAGAAAAGGATGAAAATACACAACATGTTTTAAACTTTTTTCAGCTCCTAAACAACAGAAATACATTGCAGTGTTACTGATAACACCGATCATGTATATGACTAGAAAACTCTGGATCTGACTCTGCAACTTTTAACTCAGAGAAGGAGAGTCTGTTCCAACAATCCTTTGGAAGTTAAGGGGATTGCTGGGTTATTAAGGACAATGTGTATCAATTTCGGATTGTAGGAGTAAGCCTGTTCTCTCAGTGTGTTTGATACTCAATTTACATGGGCCATTGCCAACAACCTACAATCATTATAATTGTCTGCATTATTCTAATAAACAGTATCAAAGAGCCTATTTACTGGAAAAAAGACACTTATTATATTTGATTAGCTAAAGCAGAAACCAAATCTGATTTCTGTCTCCAGCTGACACTTTCACACAGATACTGTGTCCAGTTCAGCGTGCGACTTAGTTGATGTAACAAACCCCATTAACTGGAATAAACCCACCACCTGACAGTGGAAACTTGTTGGAAATTGCCTTTCACTCCACGTTTTCCGTCGCTGCTAGGATAGCTCGGTGGACCCCCTGCCCGCGCCTGCTGATGCTCCCTGCCTCACCCAGAGTTCCAGGCTCCCGGGGCAGGCGGCTCAAAGGCGGCTGGATGCCCCTTTCCCTGCCGGGGCCGGCGGTGGCCCCTCGGAGCCCAAGCCGGAGGTGCTACTCACCATGACGGCGAACACGAAGGCGACGATGTTGACGGGATAGGCGGGACAGAAGCAGGCGAGGATGCTGAGGAGCAGGTAGTTCTTGGGCCGCGGCTGCGGCGGCCCGTCGGGCAGCTCATCCTCGATGTTGGTCTCGGGGCTGTTCTCCAGAGCCCGCTTGATGTCGGCGCCGGCGGGGAGCGCGGACATGGGGCTGCGGTGCGGCGGGCGGGCGGCGCGGAAAGCCCAGCGCTCCGGGCAGGCGGGACCGAGAGGCGCCGAGCCAAGGGAGCCGCCCCGGGNNGCTGCTCCCGCCCGGCCCCGGGAGCGCCCCCGGCGCTGCCGCAGCGCGGCCGGGGCGCAAAACCTGCGGCCGGTCCGACCTTTACGGAACTTCCTCAGAGCCTGCAGCTAAAGGACTTACGCCGAGTTTGTACAACCCCCGGGAGAACTGCGTTGCGGTCTTAAACTCGCGTTTCCAAGTGTCCGAGCTGCTTCAGCAAGCGGGGTAAAGCCCGCAAAGCCATTTCCTCGCATCTGGACTGAATTTGCCATCTCCTAACCCCAGCCCCTTGCTGAACTTAGCAAAAACATTGAAGAGCAGCAGAAACTCACGAACTTAAAGCATTATGGTGAACTTTTTAGCAAATAATTCAGTTCTTACTAAACATGACATCTATAAGGTGAAAGCCACTTTGGGGCATGCTCAAAGAAGGAAGGAAATCAATATTATGTCTAAAACCTAGCATATGGGGGGAAAAAACCCCTAAGAACCACAAGTAAATAAAGATCTACTTCCATAATGGTTTTCAAGTTGGTGAGGAATGATATGGCAGCCTACAGTGAGAAAGGAACAGGCTGTTTCTGCTATGTGATCCTAGAAAAACCTTCACACCTGTATCAGCAAAATGGAGACTTTTGGTCAGATGAAGTTGAGATTTTGCTCTCAGTGGCTCGTCCTGCGAGCATTTCATCAATTAAAGTTACAGGAAATAGTAAGGTGTGCTTACAGCTTTATGAATGACTTTTATCCCTGGGAGTTTTGCAATAGACTTGAATGGAGCCACCATTTCCCTGTTCTGGATGTTATCCTACAAGATGTGACACAGTAAAGACTTTTATAAGGAATAAAGGTGCAGTGTTTTCACTTTCACAGACATTAATCATCTCTCAGCTGCATGTCTGGAATATAACATGGAGTGAGAATCTGCTGATCTATCAAAATGTCAAAAGAAAAGATGGTGCATCTTTAGGAAAGAGTAAGAAAGACCAGCTCCCATCTGCTTGCCAATGTAGCCATTAATGCTCAGGCACAAGCTCTGTGCAGCTGTAAAATCTCTGATCTGTTTGTTCTCAGGGGACTTTAAACACAGTCACCAGACAAGTGCAGGAAAAACAGTTCACATCACACCACACAATTACTGTTGGGGCTGATTTCAGTAGGGATGGAGTCCATATCCTCTGCAAGGGATCAGCATCTTTCAGGGCCCCTCAAGCCTTTAATCCACGAGCACACTTTCAGGACCCATTGTAATGGCTTAGAGTTTGAGCTTGCCTGCTGGTGGTTGAAACAAAGTTAAATAAGAACCTGTTATTGCTACTGTTGAAACACAGTTAAATAAGGACCTGTTATTGCTACTGTTGAAACACAGTTAAATAAGGACCTGTTATCTCATGACTGTGAAAATCCAGCTGCTTAGGGCAGTTTAAGCCATTCAAGGTGGACATAAGGACAACAAAAAGCTGTGGCAAATCTGTGGCTCTGAGAAGGCAAAGTTGTGTGCAGAGATCAGCCAGAGAAACGTGACCCTGGGCTGTGAAGAAAGGATGTAGATTCTTCCTGTTTAACATCAGACATTGAGTTTTAGTGCTTTTCCAGGGAACCTCCAAGACAGTGATCCAGAGACTGGCAGAGTTACCTGTGACATCAACAACCTGTGTTAAATCTTCCTCTGGGGACAATGAAGTGCAGGTAGAATTTGGGCTCTGTTAAGCTGGGCTGCGTGAATCCTTTCCCAGGTCTCTCAAAGACACAGATCTAATAGTAGAACCTGGTGTTTCTTGTGTGTTTCTAGAAACCGTAAAGTTTAATTGTTCAAACGAGGCTGCTAACAGATGCTAATGGATTGCAGAGAAAGCAGGAGATAGGAAGTGGTGAGATATTCAGGGCCAATTTGTGCTAATGAGAGCTCATTAAGAGGTTCTTGAGATAAAGGTTCTGTCAGGAGGCAGTTAGTGCGGCTGAATTTAGTGGTTTGTGTAGAAGATGGGTTAAAATCCAAGAACTATGTCCTGTTAGTGTCCTGAGACTGATTAAATTTTAAACGACGCTGACTTGTAGCCACTTACCGAGGTGAGGAAAAGGAAGGAGGTCCTCAGCCAAAATTTTGGGCTCGCAGGCTGCAGAGAGGGAGGGCAGTTACAGCCCCGAGAGCCTCGGAGAGGCTGTAACCTCAGAGGGGAGAACCACTGCGCTGAGATGGCTCAGCTGAAAGCTGTGAAAGTGATTTAAGAACGTGACCTGAGGGATTTAAGATATAGTTCCATGAACAATCATAAAAATAGCCTTCCAAGGGAATGACTCAGAGTACCCAATATTGCTGCTTACAGCCTTGCACTTCATGCTGAGACTTGAAAAAGAAACTGATCACTCTGCACAGAGCAGTGATTTTTCCAGGGATATGAGTAAGGCAAGATCATGGATAAATTGCTTATCACGATGGGCAAAGCAGATGGGCCAGAGACATGACAGTTACAAAATGCTTTTTTTGGGAAAGGTCTCCTGATTTCAGATGCTATGGCTTGCCAGCAGGATTCCTTGTAAGGGAGAATATGGTGTCTCTACCACATTTTGCCATATTCCTGGCTGGTAGGACTCTCCTCAAAGGCACTTTCACACCTCAGGAAAAAAGTTCCAGTGTCTGCACACAAGTCCACATAAAGACCAAAAATGGCAGTTTAATGCCCAGGGGTTCTTTGGGGCTAAAATTTATGAGCAGACATGAAACAGTAACAGCCAAAGGGCACGTCAGGCTCCAAGCTGAGTTCTACTTACCTGAAGAAAAAGTACTCTGTCTTCCAACATTTAGCCATGCTTTGTCTTTCCTGAGAGAACAGAGAACCTCCCTACCTTCTAAGGGAAGAAAAAAAAAACCAAAACCAACTCAAAATGAAGTAATTCGGTGCCTTAAATTCTCATACTGCATCCATTGCACAGTAATTTAAAGTTCTTATATACTTCATCAAATATCTCATGATAGTAAAATCCATCCCTGTTTTGGAGGAAAGCCCATGGGGTTTGAATTATGCATACACAGCAGGGCTGTTCCTTCTGTCACATAGCTCAGTATAACTCTTCCCCTTACTCAAAAGGGGGATCACCTGGAGATGGGACAGAGGAGGTTGGATGGAGGCCTCCCATATTCCAAAAAGGAGTATTTTGGCTTGGTTTAATAAATCCTTGTACAGAAATATTCTGCAGAGGAGCAGGGGAAAACTAACCCACCCTTCTCTTTTCAAAGACAATTCTGTATCTGGTCATTCTGGTCTTGTGTGGGAACCTCCCTTCTCTGCTGGCTGCCCATCCTCAGCAACACTTCCCAAACTCAGGGACTGTGGCTATGAAGGAACACAGCCAGAGCTCTGTCACCCTGATTTTTCAAGTTTTTCTAAATCCTTCCAATGTTTACGTTCTCGTACAGAACTTTCTCACACACTTTATATAAATAACTTATTGTTTTCATTCTTTTATGGGGGACGAGCAACCTGATGGACTGTTGGGTTGCCCAGTGGCATTGAGGAGGTGGCACTGTCACCCCCCAATGACACTTGCATTTCAGGAAGGTATAAAATTGGAGTCAGATTTTAATAAACAGTTTTTCTTTGTGCCTTGAAAAGAGCTGCTGCCTCGTTGTCTGTTCTGTGTACAAGTGACAGAGCTGCATTATTGGTTCTTGGTGCTGTGAAGTTGGAAGGAAATCTGTGTCACTCCAGCAGCCACTGGAGAGAAATGACTCCCTGTCTGTTCCTGAGCAGCCACCAGTGTCTCCAGCTTTTCCTCTGTGCAGATCTCCTGTTAAATCAGTTCTTTCCTTGGTACATTTTGTGCATTTTGCTGTCCAAATTTGCTTTGCACTGATACGTCTTTGCTTGGAAGCCTCTATTTATAGTCAACTGAGGTGAACTGTCTTTTTAACTTCTGCCTGAACTTCAACTTCAGCAAGCATTTCATCCCACCCTCCTTTTTTTCCTGGAGGCATTAAATACAAATACTTTCACAATTTGGTTTTTGAAAGTTTTGTTTACTGGCAGGCTTTGGAAAATAGCCATTATGTTTTTGGTTTTAAATGTTTTGGTATCTTTTAGCTGCTCTTCAGGTGATTATATTGTTTGTAAAGTGAAGGTTGTAGACAGAAGCATTTTGTTCAGACATGTTGAAAGCACTAAACTGAAGCATGAGGAGAAATGAAAAGGGAGAGATTTGGGAGGCTGCTTAAACTACTTCTCATTTGGTAACTCCAAATGAATATATGAATCAAATTACTTGTGAACACTATGCAAAGGAAACAGCTCCTTGTTCCTGCTTTAGAAGTGGACAGAGTTTAACATGTGGCATATTAAAAAGTGGAAACTGTAATGACTAGAAGGATACACATTCCCTTCCTTAAAAATTATGGATCAGGACTGTTTTTGCTGTTGTATTTCTGTGTTACTGAGTCAGCAGTGGCTGTGGGGATCTACTCTGTACACTGATGCTGTAACAGGTATTGTGAGAGAAATGCTTTTCTTAGTTTAAACCAAACTTTGAAATTTTACCCTTGCAGCTGCAGATTCCCATTTTTCATTGTGGGCCACAGCTGAGGGCTGTGGCTTTGGAAACACCAAAGATTTGTGATGAGCTGTTAACTTTGGTAAATTATTCATGTTAAATAAGTATGTGACCAGTGAAATGTTCAGATAAAAATGAAAGTTTCCTCCACAGTCTGAGATGGCTTTTTCATTCAGTGATAACCTTCTGGAATGCTATCAGAGTTTGGAGTCAATAAATAAGCTGACTGTGCAAGCCTGCAAGAGCTCAAACACATGTGAAGATGTCTTTGGGTGTTTTCCATGATCTGTCCTTTTCCATTCTGTCTCCTGGCTTCTGACCTGTCTGATGAAGTCAGATATCAACATTAGAGGATCTGTTCCAGCAGCTCAGACAGTGCTGGGCATCTGCTCAGTGCCGTGGGTGACCTGTGCTGTGCTGGGAGGAGCCCTGGTTTCATCTCACTGCTCCACTTCTCTGCAAACCAGTTCATGTTCTTGAAAGCTTTTCTCCTTGTGACTGGCAAGACAGTCTGTTGTAGTACTGAAAGGGCAGGATTTTATCTTACCTCACTTTAATGCTCTGAAAACAGAGCATCAAAGCTCAGCTCAGGCAAACTTCCTTCAGAATTCACATGGAGATTACTACAGGGGAGTTTAATAGCAGATACTGTCTCATTTATATGCTTTTTTTAAACTGGACACCTAATTTTTCCAATTTCCTGCTATGAGGATTCCTTTCAGATAGGGCTGTGCAATGCAGTGCTGTGAATTCAGCCTTTTGGAAATATTACTGACCATTAATTGTTGATGAATTCATGAAAACCATTTATAATAAACTTGTTAGTTTAAGAATTTGAACAATTTTGCCAACTTGAGTGGTATTTGTATCATTAAAGAAACTACAAATTGATTTGTAGAGGCAAATACTGGAACATTCCTCTTTTGAATGTTTTTTACAAATTCAAGTGTTTATGGAAATATTTTGGGGTTGTTTAATATTATTTCATATTCCATTAATAAAGGAACTTGACAGAGACAATTGAATTAGTTCCTACTCTACAATCAGCCTGGAATCTTTTCATGGACTTCTCTGGGTTGGCTCCAGCTTCACACAACACAAGCAACAGGAAAACACAGGCAGGGCTGTGCACAGCTCTGTTACAAGTAGGATAAGTCTTGAACAAAAGGCTAAATACACCCATTAGGGAAAGTTTGGATCTGGACTCACATCTGAACTTGTGGGGGGAGCTGAATACTAATTGTTCTATAAATATTTAATATACCTAGCACTTTCACATTGTGTAGCATCCCAAAGGAGGCATCTTTCCTCCTCTCACACATACACACCCCTACTCTTCTTTCATTAAGGGTTCCCAAATACAGTAATTAGAACAGTCATCAAATTTGCATCTGGCTGATCAATGCCACTCCAGCTTTATTTCAATGTAATTGTAGTGGCCTCAGGTGCACTGGTGAACATGGCCCAGGGCTCAGGTAATTATTGTATCAGAGATCATTTAATGAGGAAAAAGCAAGTGAGACACTTTGTGGGATAGGAACCCCCCAGGAAATAACTTGCTAGTAAACATAACAGGACCTTGTTGTTTTTCCTGATAAATGTAATACATTACATTTATCACAGTTTTAAAAACTTCAAATGCATGAATTCAAAGTGTTTGTCCTCTGAAACCAAGACAAGCCACGGTATGAACACCAGCACATCAGATTGATAAATAATATCCCAAAATATTCTGGTTTGGGACAGAATTGCCATGCTATGCTGCATGACTGTCAAAAATCCAGGTGCAGCAGTCAGAGGGTAAAAGCTCTTTGGAGGGCATGACTGTCAAAAATCCAGGTGAAGCAGTCACAGGGTAAAAGCTCTTTGGAGGGCTTCTCAGAGGGTGTCAGAACTTGTGGATTTCTGTGAGGATGAGGGGCTTTTGCTCCCCTTTAGCTATAGAAACTACAATTGTAGAGGGAGATGAACAGCTCCTTGCCCATGACTGAGAAGTCTGACTGCCCACTGCTCATCCCCACAGAGCTTCCATGCTAAATGGTTGTCTTGTTTAATAATTTCCATCTTTTCCTTTGCACTTCAAGTGTAAGAAAATCTGGTAACTCCCTCATGGAATTTGTAGAGGGCTTCCAAAAAAGGTGAAAAACTTTCAGCCTTTGCTCATGCCCTGGATTCTGTTTAGAAGCCTGCAGTAATCAAGTCTGGCTTTTTGCAGGAGCAAAAGCTTGGTTTTCTGCCATTTTTCTCTCAGCCACTTAGATTATGTGTGTCACAGTTTTCTCTTTTCCTACAAGAAATGGGAACAGCTGAACATTGTTTTAATGCAAAGTTTTAATTATAGAATATGTGTATTTCCCTTAGCTTCAACCTGCCCTCCTCTGTAAGCATGGTTTTGAAGGGCCACAGGTAAGGAACAGCAGCCTTTGAAAAGCAAGAATTTGCTGGAATATTCTGAGAAATGTTCTAATGAATTCTCTGTGTTCAACGTTTTGATGACTGTTACAGTAACCTGGTCCTAGAAATAGATTAGATGCTGGAGTAGTCAACCATGATGAGTTCTTTTAAAAATCTGCTACAATTTATGGCACAATGACCAAATCTATCATACAATGGTTGGGTGTAATTTACAGTGTAATGTACTAAAATACAGCCACCCTAGTAACAAGCAGTATAACTTAAATGGGAAAGAAACAACCATTTGCCAGGGGGAAAAAAAAATAAAGATGTCAACAAAGAGAAAAGGATTTGCTTTCAGCCTTCCCCTACTTTGGGGTCTAATCTTGCCCCTGTGAAGTGCACTGCACAAATCTAGATCAACAATGGAAAATCAGAATCTTCAAAATGGGCATTGTTAATCTGGACTGACATCACTAAAAATAATGTTCTAGTGTGGGACTGATGGAGCCATCAGCCCAAAGCCTGCAGGAGGTTTCTGTAGCTGGAGCATTCCAGCTCCTTGGGGAGTTGAAACACAGTTAGAAGGAGTTTCACTGTTGCTGTACTTTGTGCAAAAGTGAGTTTTCCCCTTCTGGTGGAATACACCCTTTATTTCCCTTTTTGACTACAGAACAATCAAGGATCTGACTTATACTACATCAGGTAGATTAAAATGCATCTACAATCCCTTTTTTGATGTTCAGATGATTAAGAAGAGTACAAAACCAGGGCAATTTCAGGGTATTTCAGGCCCTGGTACCCCCTCCCAGCTTCTCATGATCAGCTGGTTTTGATTCAAAATCAAGAAAATTAAGCTTGGGGCACCTGAGAATTCTTCCCAGCTGCATTTGGTCCCATCTTTGTCTGTCTTTGATCATTGTCTTGTTGTGGTGGGTCAGTTTTCCTACTGAAATGTGGAAAATGTATCCTGTGTGTAGGATTGTGGTTACACAGACCCAGTTACCAGATCAAACTGCTGGTTACAAGATCAGTCATGGCACTTGTGATAATAAACTATTCTGATTTTACAGTCATCAACACTCATCATGGTAAACAAGAATCTTTCTACTGACCTTAACAGGAGCTGGAGCAGATCCCAAATATCCTGGAGTTTGTAAGCCTGCGTTTTTATCTTCTGCAATGCTACAACAGTGATATTTATTGAAACTTAGCAGAAAGAAGGCGAAATGTAATTCCATCTCTTTAAGGTGCTGGTGTGGTACCATTAATTTACAAGAGAGCAGGACAGAAATTCCAATGAGGAAGATGTACCCCAGTTTCTGAATACCCCTCCAGTGACATTTCTTTCCAATAAAACAGCCTATCTTCAAGACAGAGATATTTATTTTATAATCCCTATTTATAAGATGCTGCTTTTTATGTCCAGTATAAAACACAGAGAGACTATTGTTGATAAAATAGGATGGTTGGCTTTTTTCTACCATGGTGAAATCTTTCATAGGACAAGAGAACAGATGACAATTTCAGAACCCTTGTGAAGCAGAAGGGGAAGGTGGGTACTGAAAGAGGCATTATTTATTCTTTTAATTGATGAGTTTTCCTGTAGCACTTGACAGCCCAAAATCCAGGAAATTCTCATAGAACCAGAGCTTTCTGCCCAGTGACACCCAGGCAAATCTTATTTCAGTGTCACAGGTGAAACCTGAGGAGGGAAGAGTTTGGGTGACACAGGGAATGGACAGCAGGAAACAGTTCATTGTCTGAATCCCCTCCAAGCAAGTGGCCAAACCAAGTTTTCATGGCTTGTTTTGGCAAATGGAATTTGTTAGTGACTGCTCCATCAGCTAAAATTGTAGAGGGTCAGAACAGGATGGGACAGAACTCTGATTTGAGCAGCTCCACCACATGCTCTGGTGACCTTCAGCAAGCTGCTTGGACTCTTGGTGCATCTCCAGGTGCTAAATGGGTTACTTTGAACCTCCCTTGCAAGGGTCTGCTGAAATTGAGAGTCTAAGACTGTGAGATTGTTCATGGAAGTATTTGGGAGAATCCAAGATACCTGCAGGAAAAAGCCCCGCAAAGTTTAAAAAGCCCAAATCCTCTTTTATCTGAGTATGGACCTCTCAGTGCTCTGTTTCAGAACACTTTAAATTGGCAGATAAAGACTTGAGTAGAGCTGAGGATCCTGCCTGAGGAAATTAAGCTTTTCAGGAAGCAGGAAAAGTAAAGTTTCTTTTTTGCTCCAGAGGAGCTCTTTTCCACCTCAGAGTGAAAGAAGCAGAAATTTTTTCATTATGCTGATGCTGGAGAAGCATAAAAGACAATCTGCTTTCCTTTTAGAGGAGGAACCTGGTGACAATTGGAGAGAGAAGAGCCATCATCAAACAAAAGCATACATAAGAGACAAAACCATTAGAAACTCCTAACATTCACACTGGCATCCTGCTTTGGGAGCTCATGGAGCTGCTCAGACATTAGCTAATTACATTTGGCACAATCCTCTCATCTTACATGCAGGCTGACACATTAGGTCGCCTCCTTAGCTGCTATAAAGTTTGGATTCTGGCAGCGTGGCTCATGCCCTCCAGCTGAGGACAAGCCTCTTTGTTTCCATTATTTTTTATATGTGAAATAGAAATTAAATTTCATTTATTAATGAAATTTCACAAACTCTGCCGGCAGTTCCACAAGGTGAGGAAGGACCAAGATGAAGGTTCCACCCTCTGTAACCACAGTTCAAACAAGAGCTTCCAGGCTGCTAAATCAAGATTTCTTTTTGTTGGCCACAGAGTGACACAACAGCCCTGACAATGAAACTTGACCCAGATCATGTGAAACAATCCCAGAAGAACAGCAGAAATGGGGGCTCTCAAAACCTGTTGAGGGCTGCAGGGAAGTTAAAAGAAATAGAAGCAAATGGTGGAATTGAGGTTTCAGAAATCAGAAGGAGACCTGATGGTGCTTATCTGCCAGAATCACTGCAACTGATTTCTCTGAGCACCAGATCAGGCCCACAGAGTTTGTGGAGGGAAATTTTACCATTGGATTTTGAGTTGGAGGAAAAGAAAAGTATGGACAAGGGAAAATATGACTTATCTGTACAAATGCTAATTTATCACTGCCACATATAGAATGAGAAAAGCAGGGGCCCAACAGAACTTTAGTATCTTACTTATCTTTAATGTCTGTGAGTCAAAGAAATCTGTGCTCTTGGTTCTTTTCCCTGAGAAATAATTACCTCTTGATAATAAGTAGGGACAAAACAAGGCCATTAATCAGTAAAATATTACACATCAGTGGTCACTGTGCTCACCTGGACTTGGTTCCCCTTATTGTGGCTGAAGGATAAACAGCATTTCTCCCCAGTGGGCCCTCAGGAAGCTTTGACAGGCAGGGAAGCAGTTCATTAAAAAAATCAGCTAAGAAAGTCACTAGGACACTAATTCCATCATCCAGCAAATGTGATCCACCAGGAAATACACATTTGAGCCCAGACAGGTTCATAAATATCACATATTTATCACTGTCTACAAGTTCAGGGGTGTCATTCTACTGCCTTTCCCTGCAAAGTGATGGCAAACATATGCTGAGGTAATCGGGGAAAATGTAAAATGTACCTTCAGCTGGAAACCTGGGAAATTCATCTAATGAGGCTTGGCTTTTCAATACTGATGTATTGAATAAGGCAAGAATTAATCCATAACCAGGAAATAACTACAGAATAAAATCAATGCCAACTCCCCCCCCCCCCCAACTGAATAACAAAAGTAAAATAATTCATGCAGAAAATGCAGAAAAAAAAATCTTAAATCTTACAACTACCCTGTGTTTGGGCTATTTTTGTATAATGGAGAGCAAAACTGAAGAGCAGATAGAGTCAATGCTGTTTAGAGATGGAAATCAGTACATCTGAGTAGATGCCTCCTATACTGTAGGTATTGTTAGAGGAATGTTATAAAACAGCAAGACAATACAGAGGGCCTGATCTGGACATTGGGTGCTAAAAGTTTGCCTTTGTAAGGCGTGATAACACTCGGTATGTGTAAAATGCAGAATTAACTGCTGCCTGTGGGAGATTTCCCTTGGTCCTGCAGTCAGGGGAACAACTGTGATGAGAACACCAAACACGAGGTGGCATCGTTGCCATTTTGGTCAGAGGTGCCTGGTTACACTGCACAGAGGTAACACCATCCACTACCTGGGATTAGATCCTTGTTGCTCCACGGACCATAACAATAGAGAGATGACTCAAGTACTGAAAATCAGAAATGTGTTTAACTAGTGTTTTGAGTTGGGTACCTCGAGATTTTTCTTTCATTTTCTCTTACTCTGTTCTTTCTTTCCTTCTGTGCTTTGTTTTGTTGTTTCTTTTAAATAGGCAGAAACATGCACTGAGATATACACACACACATTTGCTCACATGAAATCACAGGTGAACAGCACAATGCTGACAGAAATCTCTTTGCCTCTTGAGACAGAACTATTAAAAATGTTTCTGGTATTTTCCTTCAACATGTTTTTCTTTGCCATTTCACTCTACAAAGTAAGGGGGAGGGAAGTGGATTTTGTAACACTGTCAGTGTGCTCCCCTTCCTTGTGTCCTTCCTCACCAGCCAATAACTTCCAGAACTACAAGAGTTGAGCTCAACTTAAGATCTTGAAAAGGAGCTGTTGTTTTTTTTCTGCGTTGCTGAAGCAAAACAAAGGTGTCTGGAGGATCCCAGGGTCTGTGACAATTTACAAAACCTGGATAGCTCATGGATGCAACAATTGGGAACAGCCCCCCCTTTCAGAGCACAAGTTAATGTTTCTCCTCGAGTGTCCTAACAGTTTATGACAGATGTCACTTACACTGAGATGGTAAATAAATCAACAGTGACATAATAATCAAATGATACTGATTAATAAGCCAATGGTTGTCATAACATCTTTCCCCTGAAGAGTTCAAAGTGTACTGTAAAAAATGAATCCTCATTTAATGAGATCCTAAATTATTTCATCTGGTAACTTTTCAGTGCAGGGATTTTATCCACAGGTGCCTGCTCTCCCCACCATCATCACACAGGGAATCAAGAACTGGGCTCCTCTGACTCCACAGCTGCAGCAGCTCTGGAGAACACACCTGCAGAGCAGCCAGAACCTTAAAAAAGGTGTCTGGGTGAATTTTCAAATCAGGATTCTTCCATATTTTTCCACTTTTTCTGTACATAATAATCACCCTTCACACACTCTGGGAGTCAGGCAAGCAATGCAGGAAACCTTTAGTAGGAAGAACAGCAATAAAAGAGAAGCTTTTGGGAACAAATGCATGTCTGATTAATAACTCAGAGTTTGCCTGGCATTTCTGCCACTTCACAGCCTCCATAACTTCCACAGAAAAAATGGCTCTTTGGGGAATGCACCACTCAGTGTAACTCTGAATGAATCATAGAATGTTTGGGGTTGGAAGGCACCTTTAAAGCGAATAATGCCAAACAGCTTTACTTTATTGGACTTGAGCACCAATTCCCTTTGCTGAGCATTGAAATCAGGGCTTCTTCATTGTTCATCAAATTCTGGATGACAAACTTGGGTATGAAAGGAAATAATAAAATCCCAACAAATGCTTTCATTTTACTACAGATTTGTCCTCTTCATTTTTCTCTATTTATTTTGTTTGGCCTCTATGGATTTTCCAGTGCAATCAGTGCCTGTTCTGCCACACTTTCTGATTGTCTTTACGATCCCTTTTCCCTGTGCTATCATCATTCTCCTCTCTCCATGTGCTGACATAAATCTCACTGATGTAAGTGCTCTGCAACACGCAGCCTTTACCATTTCACTCTGAATGCAGAGATACAGGAGGAGAATTACACCTTACAATAAAAATAAAATTCTTGTGAAAAGACTGCCATTTTTAAATGTTCTGTCTAAATTCTGCACTGCTGCTTTGACAGCCCTGAAGACTGATGTTCCAAACCTTTCCAGTCTGTGCATGACTGGGCTGTGGCTTCCATTGCAAAGGCAGAGGATTTGGCAGCACATCATCAGGAAGAGCTGCCTCCCACCAGTTTAGGATACGTGTTACTGGGATAGGAGGAAAGGGGTGAGAAATTTCCTCATTAAACCAGTAGAAAAGGAAACTCATAGTTCTCAGCTTCAGCAGGGCCAGTTCCACACTCAGTAGTGTCCTGCTGGTGTGGATGTACAGCCAAATCCTTATTATCCCTGGCTGGATTATCCAGGTAACTGGAATCATGTCACACACAGCCCTTTTATAGCCCCTCCATGCACTATTTTGAGAAGGGAAGTTCTGCTCAGTGCATTCTTACATTACACTGCTCATATTTGTTTGTTTTTCTCACTTCATGAGAGAGCCAAGACAAGCAGCACGCAGCAGTCAAGTGTTCCTCTGTGATTCAGCTTCCTTGGCAGGCAGAGCATGGAAAAACCAGCCCCATTGTAAACGAGACAAGTGCCTGGGGAAAGCAACGCCTCTGCCATGGCTCTGTGTCTCCAGAGAGGGGTGACCAGCCTTGCCAGAGCAGGAACAGAGATTTCAGTCCTCACAGGCAGCCCTTGGCAGGGCAGGGCTGGCACAGGGAGCTGAGCACGTCTGTTCTGTGCTGGCAAAGTCGAGGCTACCCAGGGGTTCTGTGCCTCCTTGTCAGTTTTGCCTATCTTCATCACATTCTCTTTCAGTTCTCATGCCCAGCTGTCTTAATCTTTCCATGTCACTTCCAAAATACTTCATTTGTTTCAGAGCCTGGTATTCCTGACAATATCACCCTTCCTGCCTGCTGTAAAATATTAAACCAGCCCAACTAACCAAAACCAAGCTGTGTTTTAAACATGCTTATACTTCTGCAGAGTTAACTGGGAAGACACTAAGGAAGGCCTGAACATATGTTCTTCACATTCATTCAGAACAATGAATGTGAAGAACATATTTTATGTTCTGCCTGTGGCATTACTACCTGCTTTTGCTTTTGCAGTATCCTGTATACATCCCTATTTTACAAATATATTTAAAGTGTTTACATTTTATATCAACTTTAGGCTGTAGGTAAGAAAATCTTCAGAGCCAAACTGCAGACTGTGTGGGGGCTGAATTTATTATTCAGTTTTTGTGTAAAAAGGATTACAATGTCCAGAGTAAATATATCCAATGTATATGCCCAGAAGAGTCATTCAGAAATAACCCCAAAACATTGCTATAAATAGTTAACCTGTAATGTATTTTTTGTACACAGTCATAAAACTGTCCATCATTGATCCTATATTTTTTTTTAATGTCAAATCACATAAATTCATTTTTTAAAGGCCTGAAAACAAAATCTGGTCAAAAGCAAGCTGAGTTGTGTTACAAGAGTTACAAAAAGCAGTTTCTTCCTACCTCGCAAGGCTCACTGGGGTGTCATGTAAGGATCAAGCTGCTTCTTCATGATCTTCTGCCTCATAATGGCAATGAGATGGATTTGCTTTTAAGGGAAGAGCTTTCAGGGCAGCTAAAGCAAGAAACTGACATCCTGTAGAAACCATGTTGTGGCAAGCACCAGTGTTGCTCAGAACATACAGCAAGACCTCTTATGCTCACTAAAAATCTAAATTTAATATAATGTACCGGTGGGATTTTCAAATTTATGAAATAATTTGATGCATTTAAAAAAAAGGTAAATGATATTGAATTTGGATTGTTATCATCTATCACTCCAGGCACATCCTGGCAGGGAAGAATCCTTGCTTTGTATTGGGATGTACTAAAAGTGCTGCAAGGTTTTCGTGGCCTGCGCTGCTCTCATGTCAGAAAATGCTCCCTGACATTTGCATGCCAAGTGCTTTGCATGGAGAGGGCTGAGTTTGAACAGCACATCATGTGCTTCAGAACCAGTTCTGTGCCCTCACCCTGCCTGCTGGGCCTCTGCTTCCTTGGTGTTATACTCTCACAGTCCTCAATGAATGGCAAGTCCACTCTAGCTCTTTTGACAGCAAATCCTAGGACATAACCACCCTTAAAATAATGTACACTGTGCCTTCTCCAAGATTTGAGACATTCTACAGGTGCTGATAAAACCCTCTTAAATATTACACACTTGATGGGGCTATCCAGGTATAAAATGTATTTTTCTTGACCTCAAGGGGGAAAAAAAAGCTCCAGCAAAGTCTGTTTGTAAGAATGGTTTGTCATGTTGATCTTATAGCAGTGGAAACCACCACAGAGCTGAGTGATGAGGGAACACATCTCATGTTAGCTGGAAATGTTATAGAGAGACTACAGAAAAAAGCACTGGTGGAAATAGAAACAATTCCACAGGAATAAGATAGAACATTGCTTTTTCTACAAAGCTGCTGGAGCACAGGATTTCTTCCATTTGCAAAGACAAGATTTATGGAGTATTTTCCAGAAAGTACATACTGCTTGCACAGCAGCAAAATGGTTATTCTGCCACCCATGCAAAAAAAAATGCACATATTATCTGAATTTACTGAATGCTGAATTAGGTTGTTTGGGGGGAAAAAAAGAATAAGAAGAAAGAAAGAAAAAGGCATAAACTCTGTTCTGATTAGTTGCTTTCCCTTGTCATTCAGAAACCCAGCAGGTAACATACCTGCAGTCCAATCTTCTTAACCACCTTTTTGTTTATCAACACCTTTTGACACCTCTGTTTTACCTGTAGGGATGACAAAAACTATTCTGTAAAATTTTGCCAACTCAGTAGTGATTGCTCTCTCCCTTCCAGAGAGGATGCCACATATACTGCCCTGAAGGAGACACCCTAAAGAAACCTGCTTCTTAGTATTCCTGAAAATTAAAGTTTCTTCAAAGAAAAGCAGATTTTTAGAGACGTGAGCTAGGTACCCAAATACAAATGCACCCAATTCATTAACCACTGTTGAAAAGATAAGCTTTGCTCTTTCACCTGTGAAAAACCCCAGACATTAAGCAGAAGACACTAAATATTTTTTACATTAGATGCTTATAAAAACAGTGTATTAGATTTGAACAAACTATGAGGAAAGTCTGTTTTCAGTGTCATGCTGTGCTAGTGGCATAACTGTCAAGTCTGGTGAATTCCTAAACCTACTGTATCACTTTGCCATTCTTCTTTTAAATGTCATGTGGAATTTAATGCATTTAACACCATCAGGTATCTAATTACATCTCTGTGTCTCCTTATCAGCATCCACCACCACTCCAGACACCCTCAAGCAGCCCTTCACTGGCTGCAGTTTCCAGACTCCCCCTCTTTGAGCAGATCTCTCTCCAAAAATACCCTTTACTGTTTTTGCCTCCCACTGTAAGGTGAATGCTTTTCTTCTCCGCTCCCTGGAACACTTGCAAAGTCAATTTAACTCACTGTTTTCCATCAAATTAACATCTTTGTTGCCCTTCCCAGTGCTGTTTCACCCCTGCTTTGGTGCCAACCCCCTGGAGAGCCAGACACACCCATTTTCTCTGTCTTATTCCCTCCAATCACTCATGCAGTAAAACACCTGTCAGGCTCCTTGGCAGAAATCCCAGTGCTAGCTGTCAAATCCTAAATCATCCTCCGAGGTGCTTGGTGTGTCCCACATGGTAATAAGTGACATTTCCCTGAGCACACAACACCTTGAAGTTGTAATTCCCAAATTCAAAAGGTCCTTTTCCTATCTTTTTGGGCAGCACTGCATACAGAAGAGGAATGGTGGCTGTGAAATAGCAGCCCAAGCTATTCCTACATGGTAAAAATCAGAACCCTGCTTGGAAGTCCCCAGTCCTTTCATTCATCTCCACCTGGAGAAACTGAAGACAAATAATCAAGCTTGTCTGTATTAATAATAATATTTTTGAAATATTAACCTCCATAGCTGTGAGCTAGTCAGACATTAATTAGAAAAGAGAAAAAAGCAAAGAGGGATTTAGTAATTTCACCTGACTTTGATTTCTATGCCTTAGTTAATCATCTGTGAAATAGGGTACTATATTTACCTGTTCTGCAGAGATCTGACAGTGATAAATCAGTTGAAGAGGCATTGATCAACCTCAAAGAAAAGCCCCAAATTCAGGAAGAAGTTTTATAAGGAAGATCCTTTGCACAAGTACTTATATCCTCTTTTAAAAAAGCATTTTTTACAGAGAAGTCAAAGCTAAACTGCTGTCTGGAAAGCTTTGGGGAAAAAATATCCAGTTAGTGTTTAATCTCTCATACAAGTCCCACATTTTCCTTTGCATTGTGAAGAAAATTTGTGTCATCTGAACTGGTCTGCACACACACATTGCTCATTACACAGGAACCATGAAAAATTAGCCTTGCATTTTGTACATTTGGATCACATACTCCCTCTCTGTGGAAAATTAGATTTTAAATTTTTCCTAAAATGGGATGAAGAAAGCAAGCTTAGAACTCTAATGTGCTCTGTAAAACCTCTGACTGATTGGTGGGGAGTGAGTGATAAATGATACTTCCTCAGAAGTGACCTGTTGTTCTACCACAGCTGCCACCACTGCAGCTCCAACATTTACCTCTGTCAGCATGATGTAACATTTTAACCTTTGCACTAATGCAGATCCTCAGCCACCAAGCACTGAAAAATCCAATTTGTATAGGCAAAGGTACCACTGGACAAAAGGCTTTGTATTGAGTCATGAATTCTTAAAAGAAATCTTTCTGTTTGAGTCACGCTCAGCTGTATCTACAAATTATCTGTCTGCTACAGAATCTCTTTCCCAGCTTTGAAATATAAATATCTGCCCATGTGGGTTAGGGTTGTGTGTGCTCTCAAAATTATGTCTGTATGAGCTACATGAAGATTTGTGAATTTGGGGTATGAGGCTACAGGGCAGCTGTACTTGTAATCCATTAATTGTTTTTCCTTTTATTCTGTTAAATTGTGTTTGCACTTGAATATACTTCCAGCAATATATTGTAGCAATGAGTTCCTAAATTTAATCATGCTTGAAAACACTTCCCATTGCTTTAAATTTTCTGCCAGATAATTTAATTTGGTGTGCAATAAATTTGGTGTCAAGGGAACTTGTGAATAACCACTCTCTAATCACCTTTTTTCCATGCACTCCATGACATTAGAGAGATCTGTCATAACCTTGTCTGCAGCCATTTCTCTCCTGCCCTGAAGAGCCTCAGTCTGTTTAACTGGTTCTCATGTGGAAGTCATTTCAGAACTCTACCATATCTCACCACTTTTTTTCCAATCAAACTTTAGTACTTGTGAAACCAGCCTGGGTGAATGGCAAGGACATGAACTGATAAAGCACTTAAATATATTTTTGTTTTTCCATAAATACTTTCTTTTTTTGCCTCCTCTTCATTCTTAGGGTTTTTCTTGCCTTTTTGACAGCTCCTGAACAGTCCCAGAACTCTCCCCAAATGGCTCCAAGAGCTCCTTCCTGAGTGGTAATTTAGAGTGTAGCAGAGCATGCTGTCAGCCTAATAATGATAATGTAAATATCAATTAAAAAGTAATTAGTAGTACTAAATGGTAAACGTGCCTTTCTGGTCCAGTTTGACTTGGAAGGAAAAAAAAGATTTAGGATCACCCAGTTTTGTAGTGAACTGCACTGCAGAACCAACAGATAAAGACTCTGTCAGGTCTATCAAGTGGACAGAAGCAAAAGGAAGTTTGCAACCAGGAGCTGCAGAACTGGAAAACCTGAGGAAAATCCAGAGCTCTGTGTATTTATACTCTGCTGCCAGCCTGCACCTGGGAGACTTGTTGGCAAACTGTCCTTTATCCCAGTCTATTGGTTGGTCCCCAAATGTAAAGGGGTGAAAAAGGCATTCACCAGACACACCAGGACTGCTTCTCTCCTCCAATTTATCAGGCTAATTCTACATAATGCTACTCTTATGCCTCTGTTATACATAGACACATTTTGTCTTGACTGAGAACACAGACAGAAAACACAACAGCTTTGGAGAGCTTTACCCTGCAAGTCAGAGCATAAACTGTTCACTGTTCTTACCAACCACTCATGAATAATTTAAATACACGTTGTGTCAACATTATTGTATTGACTAAAAAAATGTTGAAAACCTAAATTACTATTTACTTTTGGCAGTATGAAAGTTCAGAAGCAAGAGATCTTTTACAAAAGGCCCATCACTGTCATACATAATTGATAGAATAAAATCAGCTACTAAATATCACTTAATAGGTGGCTTTGTTCTGTAATGATAATGTATATGGAATTCCTGTTGAGTTCAGTGGGATAACCCTTCAAGGCTGTGGGAATATACATACATCTATTACTAAATGTATTTAATTTGCATATTTATTAGCCAAAAGAGAAAAAGGGAAGAAAACACAGCTTTGGCTGGGATCTCAATATTTTCTCCTGGTTCTGCAAGCTGCAATAAGAGAGAAGGATGCTGTGCTGCTGGTCTGACTGTACCACTCCCTGCTGACTGCACAGGGACAAAGCCAATCCAGGATTTGTTTATGGTGCACGGCACCAAATTAATAACATTCCATTGAACTGGTTATTATTTCTTGAAAGAAGAGAAACAACAACATACAAAGGACAAAAGATCCCCAGCACCTCGCTCCTTCCCCTTGGATTCCAGCAGGTCAGCATGGAATGGGTCAAACTGTTGGATTTGAGAGCCAAAGCTTCTAAAAGCCAGTGCGTGGCACAGAGCTGTTGGAAAAGGTATTCACTGGAAAGAGGAGAAACCAACGTGTTACATTCTAGTCAGGGAAAAAGCCCAGCTGGCATCGTGTGGGCTCAGACACATCCAATTATTTCTGTAGCAGGAGCTTTTAATTGTCCCAGTGGGTTCTAGACACCTCTCAGGGTTTTTCTGGTTTTGATACATAACTCTGTGTCCTCAAAGAATATTTTTGGATGTGAAATTTCCAATGGGCTTATCTTGATGACGTGCCCAGTGCTTTCAAACTTAGGAGAATTCTGACATTTATCCCATTATGGTGTGGATTCTTGGGGGTTGGGATGTTACAGGAGCTTCTAAGTTTTGCATTTAAGTAAAAACAGTGTGCAAGTTTAAAACGTTGAGCTCATCTTTTTCCAAACCAAGATTATCTTTGGCATTCAGTTTGTTCCATGTAAATATAGAAAGACACATTTGCTGAGCAATTGGGTTAATGAACTTAGAACAGACCAGACTGTGTGTGTTAGTGACTAATCCAAACTACAGAGAAACAAATATGGTACAAGCACTGCCTTCTCTCTCTCTCTCTCTCTCTTTTTCATAGGCCCACTTTTACCTTGGTTGATTAAATTTTAATTTTCACAGCCTTTCCTTAAAATGAGCCCAATCCTGAAAGCTACACCACATAAAACATTTTATGCAGTTTAGAACTGGCTGAGTGAATGTCAGCACGGCAAATGACATGTGATTGTGCTTCTGCACATGTGCACATACAAGGTGTTCTTCAGGATTCAATAATTTAATGTTAAAATTTAACAGCTGCTGTCAGTAAAGACTGTATCACCACCAAGTCCTGAAATTCTCAGAATACAATTTCAGCAGCTGAACAGCAGCTCTGGGTGTACCTGTGGTGGGTCTGTGTCACTGTGGGTTTCACTTATGTCCTACCATGGAAGGCAGGACATGAATCTTCCTTCAAACTTACCTTTTTGCTCCAGGGTGGTTTGGAATCCAGACACTGGCATATACAGTAATAAACCACTGTAAGATCATCTTTTTTTTCTTCTTTCCTGACTTTCTCACGTGGCTATCTCCTGTGGGAAAGAAGAAAGACCGAAGTTTAAAAAGTAGTATGTGAAATGAAGGTAGAGCCAATAAAACTGTGTATTGTTTTCATCACATTACTCCTCTTCTTAGCTTTTCAAAGAATACTTAGATGCATTTCTAAATTGTTAATGACTGCACTTATTAGCCTTTATTAATATTGAAAGTTGGATAGTTCTGTGTTTACCAGGATATGTAATTTTCATTTATTTCTAATATGCTTACAGTACTTTATAAATACAGTATTATTTGTATTCACAAATTTATACTACTGCTTATTATTAGCAATTAAGCATTTATGTGAAATCAGATTTTGAGGCAGAGGAAATAATGTGACTGATTTGTTTGAGAACAGATGCTGACACACTGCTGGCATTCCATTCTTGTTTTCACTTGTTTTCTGCTGGAATCATGCCACTGGAGGTGGTAGGATTATATACCTGAGGCCAGAGTTTCAAGATGTGCTTCAAATTCTGTTCAGCTTTTCCTGGGTTACCACATTGTCATCACAGAAATAGTAAAGATTAAGTTGAAAAGATTCACCCCAGTGATAAGAGCCTTGGCCAAAACAGTGCAACAGAAAACGGAGCTTTTTACAGGCTGTGGGTGCTGCTCATTCACTGCACGAGCCTCTTTGACCTGTTTTCTCCTTCCATCACACTGTCTCTCAAGAATACTTTGTTCCTTTCCCACCTTTTCTAGATGTTCAATTAGGGACCATTTAGAATGCTGGATATTCAGTGTCACTCTAGTAAATATGATACTTCTCTGTTGAGAATCACTCAGCCTGTCTGTACTACTTGATTGGTTTTTTTAATATGGGGTTTTTTTTGTACTCTCAGGAGATATTTTATTTCTTATTTTTTATTAATGGTTACATATTGTTGTCTTAGTTCATGACTAGAGTGTGATGGCATCTCTGATGACTGTGGAGAGTGAGTTTTCCAAGTTGAGAGTCAGTTCATGAGAGGAAGGTGGTACTTGGGAGTACTTGGGACAAAAGCCACAGCAAAGTGATGAGAAAAGATTGATGGAGATGGATGAGCTTTTGATGCACTAAAGCTCCAAAGGTCTGTAACCTCCAGAAGAGTCCCCCTGTCCTGCTGAGCAAGGATTTAATCATCACCCAGTGAGGGCTGGCAGGTGGAGGACAACTCCAGTGTTACAATGAGCATTAGAGGTGCAGTGGGAGGCAAAGGACTGAAGATAATTCAGTGATCAAATGGAGAGAAAACCTGAAGAAGGTTATAAGTACTAGGTGTGGAGTTGTGAAGAAACCCAACTACTTCTGCTGAGTATAATTCTATTTTATTCTTAGTGTTGTGGGGTCCCACACTGGGGAAACAAAAGCATGGAACAAGCTCACCAGGTTTTTCTTCATTTCTGAGGTAGCTATAAAACCTCTCCAGAGTTCACTCACCTTCTTCCTGCCTTCTAAAGATCCTCTTTTTAAAACCACTTCAAGCACTTTTTCCCCCCACGCTTGCCAAGTTTACAGCTGCTCACTTACCCAGGCTTTAAGCATTATCCCTTTCTAGTCCATCCAAGGGAACTCCCTCAATAGCAAGGAATGACAGAAACTGGAGACTGTTGCTTTTTAAAATCACTGCTCTCAGATCACCTAAAGCCCTCTGAACTGACTTACATGTTTATTTGTTCCCTTGACTCCTCCACATCAGAAGAATATTTGAGTGGCTGGAACTCAGTTCTTTCTCATGTGCCCCAAGCCTGCTGGGCTGCTTTCTGTGTGCTCTTCCTCTTCAGTGATTCCTGACCAAGTATATGAAAGTCTTCTCCACCTTGCTTCACAGAACTGAGGTGATGCCTGCCAAAAATCATCACAACTTGGGCAGTGTTCTGATCACACACTATTAAATGGATTGATTTCTCTGTTGCCTACCAACTTAATTTTTAAAAGTGACTTCACATTCTTCTATATTCAAGAGTTCAACATCAGTATCTCCCTCTGCACTATGATAACAAAGGACAACAATGCCCTAGTATGAACTGGGAGAACTTTCCCTTATCTCTTTCAGCATCACACAGGAGACCTATTGGATATCTTGAGCTCGGCATCACTTTGTCCAGTCCTTGGATGAAAGCCACCCTGTCTTAACTCTAATTTCTAGCAGTACTGGACTCCCTGTGTGAACTCAGCTGTGACTGCCCTGCAGCTGCCTGTTCACTGCTGAATTCCACATGCTCTTGGAAGGCTGCACTGATGAGGAAAAGGGAAGGTGCCAGTGCAGCCTGTCAGCGAGCTGAAGGGAACAGGCAGGGTATTACTGCAGGAGAAGGAAATAAAGAAATGACTCTGCTGTGCTGCCTGTGGGATAACAACAGAGGTTAAAAAAAATAAAAGTAGAACAAGCAAAGATGATGGCAGTGAAAGGGATTTGGCACATAGGTACTCTGCAGCCTCAGAGTAAAATGTTAGTAAGGATGTAGCAGCAGATCCAAGTCCAAGGAGCATCTTACCCCACACTACAGGACACATCTCTGCCAGTGAATGTGCTGCTGACTTTTGAGTCAGGTGTCATCAGACTCTATTGATTCTTTTAAACACAATCCAGGCTCAAAAGCTGGGCATCATTTGTTTTACTGACAAGTAATAACTCTCTTTTCTTACCAGAGGAGCTCAAGCACCCAAAGGCCACAAGGTGCTCATCACTCTTGGACACAGGATATGACTCTTGCTGATGGTCCTGTGCAGGGCCAGGATTGGACTTTGTGATCCCTGTGGGTCCCTTCCAACTCAGCACATTCAGTGATTCTGTAATTTCAGGCACCAAATTCCCCAGTTCTCAAGGGGAGCAATTTACTCCCTCCTTCCATCTCAACTACAGCAAAAGAAACAAAACCCAGAACATTTAACAGCAATACAGCATATAAAAGAGCTGTAATAGCCATCCGGATTAAATACACCAAAAAACCTACTCATAATTTCTTTTTCTGGGGTATTTATGAATGATCCTAAAGGTTCATGGGCTCTTAAAAAACCCCCAGTAAAATAAACTCAAAATTAAAATACAGAGATAACCAATGCACTTTTCTATACTGTAGATTTACCACATATTGCTAGAATATGACATCAAATATTTCTCCATTTAAATTCAGGCATCAAAATACCCTGTTTATACAATAACTTAATAAATTTAGCTGGGCTGCCTATTTGACAAGTAGGCGAGAATCCTTCATTAAAATGCAAATGTAATCAAGGTGAAATTTGGAATACATTTATTAAAGTAATTGAGCTTCAGTCAACTGTAGTCACAACACAGATTTTCAAGTGCTGTTCAGACAAAAGGATATGTCTAATTCTTCTACATTAATATCTTTATCAGCATGAACGTTAAAAGAGTTTTCTGAGCAGTAATAATGTACTGTGGAATAATTTCAGTTTTCTCTGCAGGAATATATTATTACAGATAAGGGTCAAAGACATGCACAAAGGAGTGACCCAGCAGTGTACTGCACATACAGAAAATTGGTTGCAAGTGTATTTTCAGTGCTTGGTGTAACTATGCACTTACTAAATTACTCTGTAAATCCTTTAGAGACTCAAGGTCATCAGTAAATTGACCATTAAAGTGTTGGGGAATTGAATTGTACTGCTAAGATTTGGGATTCTTGGTGCCTTTGATTAAGAAATTACTCATAAAAATAAAAGGAAATAATTTGTCTTAGTTATCATTTAAGTGCTAGTAAAATGTTAGGAAGCTGTGATAGTAATGTCAGAAACTTTTTCATCAGGGTAAGGACAAGTTAGATATTCACCTGGGTTTTTTAATAGTTTCTACTTGTTTAAGTACCCTGGGTCATCTTCTCTGCCTTCAAAGGAATCACAGCAAAGTTGTATTTGTTGCAGAAGATCAAATTTTATAGTTGATAATATCAGATCTATGGTGTGCAAAAACAAATTCAGGGGAGAGATGGATATTAAAGGACTGATGTGATGCCAAACCCTTGCTCAGCTCAGCTGGTTTGGCTCCAGCCTGAACAGATTAACCAGGAAAATGGGAAGAAAAAAGCAAAGCCCTTGGCTGCTCCACTGTTTGATGCAATCCTGGTGCCACCAGGTGCTTCACCCTCTCACTCTTCCTGCTCATCTCCCTCTGCTCCATTCCCTGAGGCTGGAGTTGCAGACAATTTATACCAGCTTGATTCTTTCTCTAAGGCTGAAAATTCCTGGTGAACAAATATCTTAAGCAGTAAATAAAGTAATTAGGTAGCTATCAAGCAATGTATCCATAGGTATTTCTCTGATCAAGGAAATTGTTAGCCACCATTTCATAAAATGGCTTATTCAGTTTTCTTACTTTAATGGAATCAGCCTTTATATCAACAAAGCTAATGACAGAAATATCTCCTCCTCCAGATACTGTTAGAAAGAATCCAGCCTTTTCCAGAGGCTTACAGCCAATTGTAAATCTAAATGAAACCTGTGTGTCAGTGCTCTGAAAGCCACTGCGAGCACAGGCTAAGGCCATTTCCTTTATTTTCATAAAAGCATTTTAATGTGCATCTGCAACAATTCCCTGCTCAGCCCATAAAAGCTCCTCTTTGGGCACCAGGCCAGACCCTGCCAAGGGTGTTGGGAGGTACCTGCTGGGCACTGCCTGACTTGCTGCAGGAGGGGCAAACTGGAGAGGAGCTAAGGCTTCCCAGGTGAAAAACAAGTGCAATTTAATTCACACTGCAACTTCAACCATTGCCAGTAAGTATTTTCTGTGGCAGAAAATGTAGTACAACAATCCATTTTCTTATAAACCAGAAAGCACAGGAGGCAACAACTTTGAAACCACAGCAAATACAGCTGAACTGCTGCCTGAGCAGACTAAAACTGTATTAAACCCCACTATAAATCTTCTAAATGAGCACTTTGCATTATTTGCAGCTGTGCCATCATGAGCTGTGATCCCATCACA
Organism: Peucedramus taeniatus; assembly: GCA_013400575.1. Taxonomy (NCBI): domain Eukaryota; kingdom Metazoa; phylum Chordata; class Aves; order Passeriformes; family Fringillidae; genus Peucedramus; species Peucedramus taeniatus. Next base: position 349,499 of record WBNO01023436.1, on the reverse strand, counting down.
AATCTCAAATGAGGACAGTGAGCATCTGGACCCTGAAGATTTCAAAGCAATATCCAGTGAAGGAAGCAAGGAGAGCTGGAAGCTGACTTCATGTGGATTAAACTTGAAATCTACACCCTTCTGTAGTTTTGGGGGCACCATGGTACTGGAGGGTCTGGCTCTTTTGGACATACAGTAAAATGGAAGATCTGACAAGCTGAACAATTCAGGATGTAATGGCAATTCTCTGCAGGAGCAGAAGTGTTAACACTGCATTAATCAGATTTCAATTGATTACACACCACTGCCCTCACTGCTGCTTCACTTTTAATAGGACACATTTTTTTTTTTTTTAAATCCTTCCAGTCCCCCAAAATATTTGTTGAATGTATCTGCTTTAGAACACATCAGACTCCACTGGAGCTGTTGCTGCATTCTAATGGCGAAAACAATTCTTCCATGTCCCTTAACTTTCTGACAAGGTGCTGTAACAGCTAAATAGCAAGTAATTGTGAAACTGCAGGTATTGCCAAGATAAAAGAAAATCCATATGTACCCAGTGCTTTTCTTATTTACAGAGCACACAGAACAACAGGAGAGCAAACTCTGCATTTCTTGTAAACTGTCAACAGTGATACTGATTTACACCCGTGTTCCATTCTCTTATCAGCAAATACTGGAGCTGCTGACCATTTCACTCAGTACTGCAGGGCCTTACATTCAGCATTGTCATTTATATCCATGCTAGTACGTCCCAAATTTATTTATATTAGGACTGTTCTATAACCTTTCCTGAGCAGTGTCATTGTAAAGGAGAATTAGGGCATTGTTCACTTAAAAATTATTCAGTAAGTTATTACTGGGCACATACATTATCCTGAAATTTATTTCTGAAATTACCAAAAGTTCTGAAGTTGAATTTACGTGGCAGTGAGCCTGAGCCAGCATGTCCTACTATTGAGCTTTGCATTTGAGTAATGCTCTAAAAGCTCAGCATGTGGGCAGAAAAAGCTTGCAACTACTCACCGTTCAAATGTACATACTAATGCAAATTAATTATAAATTCTGGTTTTGTAGTGTTCACAGCCAAGTTAGAGATGCCCACACAAGGAATCAGGAACACAGTGGTGGCTGCTCCCATTCAATGTTTGAATAATTACACACTAAGAACCAAATGGGTAAACATTCATCCACCCACTTTTCTTTAATTCGGTGAAGACCAGATGAAAATGACATTAAACATCTATTAAATGTAGGTACCAAGCCCCAGAAACTCAGACATCTGGGATCATTTACCAGGCTGAACCACTGATGATTCTGCCAAGGAACTCAAGTAGCACCACATCAACATCTGTCTGGAGCTGTTGAAGACAGACAAACAATCTGGAATACCCACATTGTTTCAGATGTTGATTCCCATTTTATTTTCCTGCAGATGAGTAAAATATGCTGTACTCAAGTGTCTGTTTAAAAAACAAAACCAGGATTTACATAATGGGAAAGATGCACATTATCCATGGAAATCTGACCAGGAAATAAGTCAAGAAACAAGTTCAAATAAGACATGAGCAAATTTTTTGGTACAGTCACAGAAGGTTGTGTGGCAGGAAATAAAGATCTTCAATAGTCAAAACACCACCCACACTGTGATAGGAGATGTCACAGGTAGATGCATTCATGTAGTACTGCATATTTAAAGTGTCTCAGAGTAGTTTTCAATTAACTACAAAGATGTTAAAACACAGATGCTGCTTTATTGTGAAATGAGACAGAACCTCTCAGTGGAAAATGAGGAGGTTCTCTAACACTAAGAAGCCCAAACACATTTGGCTTCTAGGAGTTAGAAAAAACCTTTATGTACTTCTCCCGTCTCAGGAGAAGGACATAAACAAAGGTGAGTGGGTGAAGTACTTCCAGAGCAGCACCAAAAAGTCAGTTTTGTACTGATGAAGGGCAGAAAAATAGACCTGTGAGATTTCAGATCTTTGCTTTAAATTTTTCTCAAAAAAAGCTGTGGGTAAGCTATTACCAGAACTTCAAAAGAAAAAAAAATCACATGGAGATTTCTGTGGTTTCCATTTTCTAGCCATAATAATGTACAATAATGACTTTATGTTCATATTACCAATAAAAACCCATTGCTTGTTAAGTGGAACTTCAGTGAGGATCCTGATCCTCCACCAGGAAATAATGCTGCTTCAAGATTTTCATGTGAAAGTAGAAAACAATTCTTATGACTTAATGTCTTGCTTTACTACATTAAGGTATTTACAGAGCAATGACATTTTACTGCTAAATAATGGAAGCCTCATTTTACATGTCAGCATTGTTCTAACATCCAGTGACAATGTGTCATTGGGGTACCAGAAATGTGGTATTACACTGTTGTGTTTAGATAAGTAGTAAAATCTAATAAGGATGAACTATTTCCACTTAAGAAATCTCAAACACAAACAAGTATTTTTGCCTAAAAGGAAAGGAATTGAGACTCAAAGGAACAGCCTCTGGAAAGGCAGAAATGCTGACAGGAATAGCAGTCTTCCCAGTGATTGATGATAGAGATAATGGTTCATACATCCCTACACTTAAATGGCTGTCTTTCCCCATGACTGCTGCCTAATTAATGTGAGCCATCATTCATGTAAAAGAAAAATTTTGCTTCTGAAGAAAAAAAAATGCTGCAAACTGCCAGCAGTGACAGTGCTAGAAACATGCCAATTACAGTGATTTCTGCCAAGCAGCAAAAGGGCACAAAACACTGGTTTCCAAGCAACTGACATTATAAAGTATTAAATACACTGGAAACTAAAATTGGCAGATAAACACTTCACCTTCTCAGCACTGCCTCGCTCTCTCTTTGCTTCTCAACCCTATGATGCCTCTCCTGCCTGTTCCTATAGACTCCACTGTACCTTCCAGTAAATATATGCACTAAAGGATGCCAGCTTATCACACTCCTAAACACTAAACATCTTCTGTCTGCATATATTAGAGCAGCACTGGGACAGATTCACAGGTAAGGACAGACAAGGTCGTAACTAGAACTCCAAAAATAACACATTAAAGTCTGTCAGTACAGGCTGCCATTTCAATCACATTGAAATGGTTTTGTGCTAAAGGGAGATCCACAGCCACTATCAGAAAAAGAAATAGGAGAAACTGCTCTTCAGGTTACAGTCAGTCTGTTGTTCCAGGCAGAAAGGATGGATTAGGAGAGGCTGGGATTTCTGCATGCAGAGTGACTTTTAGAGATCTGCCTTCAGGAAACTTAAACCATTTAAAAGAGCAATCCAGTTCCTAATTTAAACCAGAAAAAGCAGCTGGTTGAACACTGTTGAACTGCCAGCAGTTTGACATTTCACTTTATCTAACCAGCACAGCCCAGGGAAACAGGAGCACAGGAAGCGTTTCCCTCAGACTCTGGCTAATTCCATGCAGAGGTTCCGTGTGCCCTTTGCACAGCTTGGCTGGCTCATGGAATAGCACAGACACTTCCCCTTTGGGCTTGCAGCTCAAAGCGGTCAATTCCTAGACACTGAGGATGACCACAACTTGTCATTTTTACATGGCACCTGTGCTTAGATAACTGTCCTTGCAACGTTTTCAGTTTCTATTATTTTTCATACCTCCTTTTTACACACACACAAAAAAGGTGTTTTCAGCCAGTCTCATTTGAAGTAATATGCTTAATTTTAAATACTATTTTTTGTGAACAGGAGTATGTCCAGTACACTTGCATGGTCTTGGTGGGCTGAGTTGGTCTCAGAAGTGGTTTATGGCAACTTAATTTTATTTATGGATCTACCACTACAAGTCTCCAATAGTTTTGTGGTCTCTCTTGCTGCGTAGCAGTTCTTAATGCTTCTGCAATTTGTTAATTAGAAAGACTTCTACTTTTTTGGTTCTCATACAGTACATCCTCATGCAAGCAGGGATTACTTAACATTATTTCTGGATCCATTTACAGGTGTCACTGGAACAAAGCAATAAGACAGGCTTTCCCTCAGAGCTCAATGGCATTTTGAAGAGGCTGTGCTATTTGAGTTTACTCAGGTCTAGTAAAAATAGCAATAGAAATGAAAACTTAATTCTTAGCTCAAAGCTACAGATATTGCAATGCTCAAGGACAAAGGTGGTGTCTTTCCTGCCACACTGTATTCCACCCACTGAATCCAGCACTGGGAAGTACTAAGCTAATTCCTTCCCATGTTTCCATGCTGTGTGGGGATAGAAGGATATCCAGGAGGGGACAGGGGTCTCCTGGAGTGACTGTGCCCAGCTGATCAGGGAACACTTCATACCTGGGAATAGTGACTGATAGTTTTGAAAGATGAGTAGTTTGCATCCTGTCTCATCATCCTCTTTTATATCATCATGAGGACTCAAGAAAATGTAAGAGAATATTACTGACAGGAGGTATGAGGTCATAATTATAAGGTTTATCTTTAGTTTAATTATGTTTTTAATGTGTAAGGCAGAATATTAAAGTTGTATGAATGCAGCTAAGTCTGTTCCGGTAATGACTCCTCAAACATTTCTGAGATAATTTTAAAATTCCTACTACTCTGCTATGTCACTGTGATCATTAAAAAAACTTCCTCACACTTCGTTCCATTATACTCTTTCATACAAACAAGCTGCAAGATCACAGACTCTACTTCCTGTGAATATGTATCAATTAACATCCAATTAAAACAACTGCTGGGTGTCCTTTTCAATCAGGAGGAAAAGCAGTCAAAAAACCAAATCCACAAAGGTCATTTGTATTCACTGACTCTCTGTAGTAAGGATTAACATGCTGCTCTGCTAGCCTGACTGCTTTAATTGAGATTAAAAGTTGCTGCCCTGGAGAAGAAAACTCCCGTTTTCTTTATTTCTTGCACTTTCCATTCTCCTTTTTTAAATATCTGAAATTATTACAAGAAGCATTGCTGACATGGCCTTTGATCCAAACCAGCAGCATAGTCATTCTTGTTTGAAATTATCTTCTTCTGCAAGTCCCTATTTCAATATTTGGTTAAAATGTCTGTGGAGTTTGATTTCTTTGCCATTCTTACTGTTTCTTTTTCTCTAGATTTAGCCAAAGTAACAAACCCTTAAGGTGAATGGCTAACAGGTTTTCATTGTGAAAATGTTTCCACACAGGCATGTGAACCTAGTTTTGAATGCAGCTGCGAGTTCACTTGGTGGGGCTAGAAGAAGATGGCCAAGGGATGTTTAACAGGTAGGAGGTTTCTTACTTACCAGCCCTTCAAACTCTGCTTGGGATGTTAAAATTAAGCTGGTTTCTTTCTATCTTCTGCATCAGGAATAAAAGGGATTCTGCGCCCCAAATTTTATATCCAAGAACAGTTTCACAAAAAACAGTTTTCTGTGGGTTGGAGGACAGGTCTGGTCAGGACTGAACAGACAATTCTGCTGATAATGTACAGAAAGGACTACAATCATGTCTGTCCCTTTAGCAGCACTGGCTGCTGTAGGGTGGGCAGGGATGAAAGATTAAAATAAGGAATTTTAATCACTCAGGGAAAAAATATGACATCAAAACACATTAAGATTAAATCTATTCACATCATTAAAAATATACATTTAACATAATTTTGCAGATTGCAATACCATTAAAAATTCAATGGAAGGCGAGTCTGCATTTATCATAATGTGGCCCAGGAAACAAATGTCCTCAGTAAAATCAGGCTAAACAGTCCAGCTGTTAGAGAGAACAACTGCACTCCCCCAGAGTAATGGGCTGGAGCTCACAAAAAGTCTTTCCCTGGAGATTCTAATTTAGTAGGTCAACTTTGAAATTAGAAATAAAATCAGAGAAGCAGAGGCAGCACTGAAGTCTAGAAGAATTAGTAAGGTGAATCGGGTATTTACTTCCCTGAGACAGCTAAAGTTCCAGCTGCAGCTGTAAAAGTGACAATTAATCTTACATCCCCAATTTGACTTTCATTATTTAGCCCTGAGAGTAATAATATTTATCCACCTAATACCTATCAGTGCTGCAGAGATGAACAGGACAATGCCTGCACATACTTGAGTACTAGGCATCATAAGATTTATCAGATTAGCATTGATAAAAGTTTAAGAGAGTGGTAATAAGATTAAAAAAAAAAAAGGAAATAATTCAATTAAAATAGTAAGAACAAATATTACCTATGTGTAAAAATTCTGTAACTTGCATTGAAATGAGTGGTCCATCTTGCTTCATCTAAATGCCTACAAATCAATGTGTTACTATTTAAGCTGAGCAAGTCTTTTAATACCAATTAAATGAGGGGAATTTGCATCCTACAGAACACTTGCAGCTATTTCTCCTTCTACTCATTTGAAAATAAAGAATGCAAAGCAACCAAAAGCAAGCTCCAAGCACCTGCAACTCGTAGATCAAGAAGTAAAGTGATCTTTGGCAGGTTATCATCAAAAGAACTTTAACTTGTCCTCAAGGAGACAATCCCTCTGAAACTTAGCAGAGAATAATGACTGCAGGCAAACATAACTAACAGTGCATTTATGGCAAAACCAAGTAATGCTTTACTAAAATGGCTTATCCAGCCTTCAAAATACATAGGATTTATTGTTTTGTTTACAGTTTATTACTGTTTTCAGTTAAGTTTATCAAGAAAAAATCCACTAAAACTGATTCAGTTGACTAAGTGAATAATAAGAATAATTGGGAGCAGAGAAGGATAAAAAGGGAAGTATGTGAAATCTAATGTTACCACAAGTAAACAGTATAAAATTTAGAAATTGCTCTCATCTAAAAATTTGGGAACATTTAAACCACTTAAATTTCACTTTCTTGTGAAATGTAAAGCTCTGGTTTCTCTACAGCAGTACATGCAAAGAAACTGGTTTAACTACCTTGACTTTTATGCAGTTAATCTCAAATAATGCAAGAGCTTAATTTTTCTTCCAATTTATGCTGATACAATATCCCACACTGTCTCTACTGCCACATTTGCTTAGATTTAACCTAATTATTAAGCCTTTATATAGATGTCTGTCTTATTGCTGCTTGCTTTAATTCAACTTTTTTTCCCTAGTGAATGCTCTTCAAAGACTTAAAGTCTCAGAAGCTTGTAAACACTCGTGTAATTTGTACCCTGCTGGGGCTGGCAGGGGTAATTTGTCAGTTTTATTTGCAGCAGGCTGTAACTAAACCCTGCCAGATGTAAATCATCTTTTTGTACTCTTTGCTGTTCAATTGCAAATGAATCTCCTTCCTTAGATTAACACTCCCATCAACGAAGTCAGAAGTTTCCAGGAAAATTTAGAAAACCCTGGAGTCACCTACTGCTAGGCCTATCATGCAGTTTAGCAACTGTTAAAAGTAATTCTGAGAAAATAGAGTGAGCAGGCAAGTTTGGAGTGCAAGCAGAACTTCTGAGTGCCACAGAAAAGCAGAATGAAGCCTCAGTGCTGTCAGCTTAAGCACCACCTGCAGTGGCAATGGTGACACCTGGGTGACAACACATTTTTACATATTAAGAGTATGAGTGCTTAAATGGGAGTGTACTCTGCCAAAGCCTGCTCTCGACAGACCCCCCTGTGTGTGGGTGTTTTGTTTTGTTTTCTTGGTTTCTAATGTTTTTTTATTAATTTAAATGAGACTGTAAGAAATGTCCTGCTGGACCAGAAGTTTCTTGTGTCTAGAGGCAATAGAAGATGGTTTCTAGGAAAAGAATGTACAATCTTTTACAGCCCTGGCTGACTAAATTTTCTGTGAGCTTTGTGTTCCTTCCCTTGACTCAGATCCATTCCCAGTTCTCTGAAGGGGAAGAATGTTCCTGGTTCCTGTGGATCAGACTGAAAGTCACCAAATTGAAAATAAACATTACAGCATTAATTAAGGACAGCTCATCACAGAGAAGGTATGTGCAGTCTCAGGGTTCGGTTTCAATCACCAAATATTTCCTGAGCTGGTCATCACCTGTGACAGCATCGTGTCACCTCACCAGCATGGAAACAAGTCTGAGCTCAAGTTCGACAGAGACCTGCAGGAAGTTGAGCAACCACAACCTTCATTAAAACACCAGGCAGGGAGAAGAGCTTGTTCAATGGCCTGGACTTAAAGAATGGCTGCTCTGAGTGCTCATGGATTAACAAACTACAGAACTCATGCATAATTTTCAAAACCAACTGGTGCAAATAATTTTTTCTACTGAGATGCAAACTAGAGCAAAAGTATCTCCATCAGTCTGATGTAGAAAAACTTTGTATGCCAAGAAGTGTCATTGGTGCACAAATAGATTCACATAGGAAGTACCTGTGCAAAATGCATGTATGCTTTATAAATTGTTATGGTTAAATGCTTAAGAAATGTAACTTTTCTCTTGGGAGACTATTATATAGACTACTGTGTCTGACATAAAAGGAATATCCAATTTCCAAACCTGGGAATAGAAAATTACTTACTTGTACCTGCTTTTCCCTGAAGGTACACTCTGTCATAAACCTCTATTCTGGGTCTGTGCTTTCACCCCCAAGGAAGGCACAGACCCATAAAAAGCCCTCAAGTCAGACACGAGCACAATTTTGGAACTCCCTCAACCATCAGTTTATTCAAGTAGGAAAAAAAGACACATTCCTGCCTATTAAAAAAAAATTATATAGGTAGATTAATAAAAGACTTCAGATCACTCAGCTGTATCTGGAGTTCAGGCTAAAAAGACCATGAAAACAGTAATTCCTTCCTGCACTAGTTTTAGATCAAAGGGCTCATTCACTGATTCCAAGCAATCCAAAGCTCCAAGCCCCCAGAATTTGTGTCCATGTACTTGAGGTAGAGCAAATGCACAAGAAAGGGGGCCCAGCAGACGCAGAGCAGTGGCTGAACACTTGCTCTGCTGTGTAGCTTTTGCACAACAGAGCAAAGCCTGAGAAAATTCATGTACTTAAAAAAAATATGGAGGAGAACACTTTGCTTTTTGGAATATTGACTTAAGAAGGCATAAAACTCTTTAAAAATTCATGTTCCTATCTAAGATTTCAGCAGAACAAAGGTTGAAAATGTAAGGAGCAGTGACTTGGGCACCCAGCTTTCGCCTGCTGGAAATGCCAACCAGAGATTACTGGACACATTCAGCATGGAGAGTCTCTTACACTGAACTCTAAGGAAAATAATAAATTTAATAATAACAATTTGACTTTCTTTTCCCCAGGGATCAAAGTTATTTATTGTAACAATTTGTAATAAAGAGCAGGTTTAGAATATTAAATGTCTTAATCTGTGGAAATAGGCTTTCAAAACTAGACTTGATTTTAGGAACAAGTTACTAGACAAAGCACTTAAAAAAAAAATATTTCCAGTATAAACCCATAAATATTTGTAAATTCATTCCCATACATGCAAGACCACCACTGATCTACCTGTAAATAATCCTAAAAGACAAATAATTATTTCCTCTGATATGCACTTCTAAATTTCACATTACTTTTGAAGGTAGAAAGGTGCCAGATGGATGAAACAGACTTTGTGGGTGGAACACCTTCAGAGAAGTTGCTTCAGAAGCAAATTGGTTTTAAAAACTGAAGTTTTCATATTTTTGGCAATATTCAACTTGTATCAGGGGACATGGCTTTTGAGAGTTCAGTCGAAAATCCAATAAATTCTAAGTATTTGAACACCCTTTGATCTTTTTTCTCCTTTTCAGTTACCATTTCCTTAAGGCTGTCTTCCCTGGCCTGTCTGTAATCGGGAACAGCACCCCCTCAGCACCATCCCACAGCAAAATACAACAACACCCCCAAAGTCCACGGACACGCGCCTGCTTTCTCATCACCTCTGCCACAGGAACAACATGGAACAGACTGACACTGACAGGACTGGTTATTTTGTTGTTGTTTTTTTTTTTTTTTTTTTTTTTTTTTAATTACACACATTGTATTTAAAGAAAATATTAGCAAAAACCTGACTTGGATACTCCAGGAACAGGGAATTTCCAGTCTGCTTTGTTCATGACACTTGGTTTTGTTTTCCAGAAGCAGCTGAGTGTCCGAGCAGCCAGGTGCCATTAGTTCTCCCCTGATGACACAATTAAAACAAATTAAAGAGTCAGTCAGGCTCTCTCCTCACTGAGGGGCGGGCAGGAGCGGAGCCCTCAGGTTTCAATGGCGGGAAAGCAGCGGCGCGGTGGGCACGGGCTCGGGCTCGGGCTCGGGCTCGGGACGTTTAACCGCAATAATTTAAAGTCTTTAACGCCACAGAGATCGAAAATTTGTTCTCTCGGGCGCAACATTTCCTTTTCTCCTGCCTCTGGCCAGCGAATTCTGCCAGGTCCCGGGGAAAAGGAAGAGCTGTGACTGCCCCGGCCTCCCTCCGGGAGGGTCCCTCGCTCCATGTCCTCCCCTCAGGCCCTGAGGGTGTGATTCCATCTCCTTCCTCTCGGGAAACAGAAGGGAAAAGTTTATTTTCCTCAATATTATCTGTCATTACTGCGGCATGTAATGGAAATGTACAATCCGAGCTTAAAACGGGACGTAATTATAGAACAGTAGAACTCTCTCTTTAATTTGCCGCGCAGTTATAAAACCAGAGAACACTGCTGGAGTGTCTCGTTTGTTAAACGCAACAATACATTATTGTGACAATCTGAAGAGTCTTTGCAGCTTGGGTGTTGGTGGGGGTTTTTTTTTTTAGTGTTTTCAACTTCAGAAGACTTTCATTATAGCTCATCTAATTTGCTTTAAGCCTGTTGCAGTGATCATTTCCTGATGTAAAAAAAAAAAAAAAGAGAGAGAGAGAGAAAAGCCCGTACAACTCCATATGTAAGAAAAAAAATTATAAAGTAATACATGAGACATCATCATAAAGTGAGATTACATAAGGAAATGACCCGAAAGTTTCCTGTGGGAATGATGTGGTGATTTTTGAGAATTGGAATGGGGCAGCTGCAGGTGAGAGGGAGGAAGGAGCCAGGCTGCAGTGCTGCTGCAGCAGGTGGAGCTCCATGCCCTCTCATCGTCCCGGACTCCACTCCCAAGCACCTGGAGGCGACCTGAGCTCCCGGGAAGCCCTGGCATTCCTGCTCCCTGCCTTAGACAACTCCTCTCGTGATCTCCTCAGCTCTAGAAAGAAAATTGCAAGCTCCTGAAGTATTTTTGGAGCAAAAAAAAATTATTTCTTTTGGTCAAATCCCTCTTCTGTAGGCTGTAAATTTCACCCTAACAATTCCCAAATACTTCCACTTCCTCTTCTAGATAATTCTGGAGGTTAAAAATTGCTCAATTCTGACAAATCCATCCTTTTGTTATCATTATCCCCGTGTCACACACCTGTCATCTTTGCAGATGTCACTCTGTATGTTTTGAGATTTTTCCTATTTTTTTGTTTGTTTGTTTAAGCTGGTGAAAGAACCTGCTTCCTCTGAATCAATGATGTTTTTTTTCATTCTGGGTAACTCATTAAGTTTATCTGTAGTGTCAAAACTAGCAGATTGACACACCTATTGAACTCTCCTTCCTGAGAATATATCACTCAACCAGGAGTATTATGGTAACATGTGCAAACTGAATGTGTTTTGATGAAAATAAATCAGCACAGCCTCATCATGAACCAACATTTAGTCACCCAAATGCAAAATTGACCTCCATGATTTTATGAAAATGTTTAGGCAGCTTTTGTAAAGCACTACATACAGAGATGGCTGCTGCAGTTCTGCAGGCAGGATTCTAAATGTTGAATTTTAAAGACAGTATTCTAACCAAGCACTCAGGATTATTTTTTTCCCCTATTTCCTCTTTTATTCCTGCTGCTCAATACTGACCCATCCTGCCCTCTCACTAGAAAGTGGGAACACAGAACAGACATCAGGACCAAAAAGAGAATTTTCAATTAAACAGAAGAGGCTCTGAGACAAAGGACGTGACAAGGAATAGACTGCAGAAAATTTAGATTTCTTTCAGAGCAACACTATTTTAGTGCTTAGAGAAAAAAAAAAGAAAAAAAGCCACAATTAAATCTGCACAAAGACAAGACACCTGATTTGTTAAGGCTGTGCTGGGCCATATCAATAATGCAAAGCACTTTGCAGTTGAGGATCTCAGTTGCCAAGGGGAGCCTTGGTAAGAGCTGCAGCAGCTTCCATGCTACTGCTCTGGTCGGAACAGTGCCAGCACCCACAGAAAGGGGCCTCATCCCACTGTTTTTCCATGGCAGTTTTAATGAGCAAGGCAGTTCCAGTCCTGCTGGGTGTCCCTCTGCACTCCAATGAACACATTACTGTCAATGGAGGCACATCAGCCAAATGGAAGGAGACAGCTCAGAAGTCAGACAAAGGTTGCCTGCTAGTGAGAGCATGAGGAGGAAACTCAGAATAAATAGATTCAATTTCATCTCTGTCAGGAATTTCCTCTGCCACCCTAAATAAAACATTTAGCACCTTATCCCAGCTAGCAGAGGCCTTTTCTTGACTGTGATGAATTCCACAGCTCATCGTGCCTCCACTTCCTGTGTCTGGAATGGGAAATAAAACACTTCTCTTGCATAAACATCCACAAAGCATTCTGATATTATGGATATCATGGAAAGCACCTGTACAGAAAAAATCCCTGTTTTCATAACAAAACCATCTTGAATAGCTTGGTACTGTTTATTCCATCCATGTGCTTCCATTTCTCATACTCCTGTGAGAAATCTTTTTATTTTCTTGTCTCCAAGGATTATTTACTAATTCTGGCAAGGTTGGTAAGTTTTGTAAAATAACTGGATCAAATTGATCACAGTTGCAATATTATTGCTATCAGTGCATTTCCTCTACAGTAACTTTGAACCCTTTAAGCAAATACGTAATTTGATCTGCTATCTTTATAGTCTTTGTAAACTTTTTTCATTCAGATGATTTTAAAATGTTAAAATGTGTCCTTGGAAGTCAATACGAACAAGGAATAATGAAAAAAAAAAAAAGCTTCCACTAGGTATGACATCTTTCTATACCACCTATCTTCTGTTTCTGTCCTTTATGTGGTCTTTGGACGCTGTGCCTATAATCAGATATTTGCAACCCTCCCAAAGCCCTTTATGCACATTTTCGGTTGCTTACTGGCAATGACAATGTTGCTCAGCATTAGCTAATGTTTTCTAGATATTTTCCCCCTACTTAAGTCAAAATTACAAATGTTCTTGCCAAAACTCCCAGAATACCAAATGTCCCAAAGCCATTTTCGATTGCCAAAAATCCATTCTACTAGAAATTAATGCAATCACTGTTAAACAGAAAAGAAGAAAACCCCATCTGCACCATAATACTGCTCACTTCCTCCTTGCTATTAGAGTTCAAAATAGATTACAAAAGTGCTGAAAAGAACCCTTCAGGCACAAAGGACACTCAGAAAGGAGAAACATCCATAAACATCTTTAAAAAAACTGGTTTCTTGCTTCTGCTAGTCTAACACAGGATTTCTTATTGCAATGTTATGCTAAAAACATGAGAGTTCATGAACCAAGGCAGGAGTACCTAATAAAATTATCAGATCGATATCTGCTACAGCACAGACTCTCTATTCAATCCAAAAGCAGCAAACAAAAAAAGAACATGTTATTCTGTTTTATTTCAGAGTGAGAGCAAAGTTAATTTGGAAAAGAACTGGGGGAAGACACAGCTGGAGAGCAGAGTTTCCAGCCTCAGGAAATTCAAGGAAATGTAATTGAGAACAAATTATCTCTTTAATTACTTTTGACCAAATCAATAAGAAGCATGGAATAAAGAGCATGATGGCTGCCACCTGGTAGAGGACTAAGAACACCAAAGTTGAAAAGTAACACAAAACTAAAACACAGCTGTGATAAGGACAATCAGAGCACTTTTCTTACCAAATTAAAAAAAAAAAAAAAAGAAGAAAAAAAGAGAAAGAAGATTGTGAAGGGTATTAGCTCTATAAACAAACAGTGTGTGCAGAAGTTAGTGGTTGTTTTTGGCCACTTCTCACTGTTCTCAGCTGTGAAGACTGTTAATGCTTCACTATATTGTCCACTTCCAAAATATCCCATCATTACTCAGGAATCAGAAAGAAGAATCCCCAAGACCTCTCGTTTCCTCCTGCATCTCCATTACTTCTCCCAAGCTGACTTTTATTTACCAAACACCAATGTAGGAATTCTTTACTGTTTGAGCTCAAGGCAAGCACTTATTCTTGTCAGTGTGTTAATAAACCAGAGCAAGATCTTACCTCTCCCTTGGCTTGGTTCCCAGGTCTGAGCAGGAATACTCACACCCAGAGGTCATGTGTGTGTAACTAAGCAGGGCTAGGATGGGACAGAGTCCTCTGCAAAGGCAGAGATGGAGGGGCTGCAGAGGCTGCACTGGCATCCAGCAGCAGTGAAGGCTCCCAGCCTATCTTTAATAATTAATTAATAATACATGGTTCCTGTTCCCACAGTAGTTTAGCAGTTCAGCACCTTTAAGACATTAATCCTCACAGCAGCAGTGTGGCATTATCCTCTTCAATTCACTGAAGAATGAGGGTGGAACAGGACAAGTGCCTTGTCCTGGCTATTCCAAGCAGGGCAGTGAACCCAAAACCTCCATCTCAGCATGGAAGCCCCAGATCCCCTCACACAGCCTGACTGAACGTTCCAGCATTTGTCACTGTCACTGAGGAACGTGTGAGGAGGCGAATTGCTGAACCTCCTCCTCTCTCCTCAACCACGTTTTAGTTTAATATTCCACGACTGTTCTTCATGTGACTGCTGGCCACTGGGGTTAAAGCAGATTTCAGATGTGCTGTCGACACCTCGCCCTCTGCCTTTTTCTCTTTCTTATCACAACTCCTTGGGGACCTTAAGATCTTCAGCATTTGAAACAGTTTCTTTAAAAGTCTTGGCACCTATATGTGAGCAGGAAAATGTGTTCATTTTATGGGCTGAGTAAATGAAATTTCACTCTGATGTGACCTTTGCTTGGATTTTTTTCTTGAAGGGAATCAGAGTGGTCATTTTCCATCTCCAGAAACCTGCATCTACATTCACAGCACACATGCTGGGATGGCTGGCTCAGCTGATCTGTTCACCAGCTCCTCACGAGGTGTCTGACAGTGATCATCTGCTTTATCCTCTTCACAGTAAAGCTGCAAGATGAAATTCTAGCAGAAGCTAAATTTTACAGCACCAACAAGCTGGCCTGTAACTGAGCACCAACTTTTATAGGTCCTTCACACAGGGATCAAACCTGCAAATGGAGCATCTTTGTTGTCCAAAACCACAGTCACACTAGCCAGCATTTTAAAATTGAAAATTTGATATTACAAGACAATTTTTTCCCCAAGGAGTATACGTCTTACAGTTTTTGCATAGGTCTTACTAAAGTGCAGATGTGCCTAAAATGTTATTAACTTTTCAGTGAAACAGAGCTGACTTCTACTACAAGTACCATCCTTGGCCCAGAAAAAAAACCCTCAGAAAGATGAACTACCTCCTATTTCACTGTCAGACATATAATGGGAAAAAAAAATACCCAAGTGCCAACACAATGCAGACAATGCAGTGAGACTTGCTATGTAGCCTGAGGTGAAAGAAAGGAGCTTTGGAGTCCTTTTTCCTGTAAGCTGCTGTATCCCACTTAGCGAGTAAATGGATTTCTGGCCAAAGCCATTGTCATCACTGAGCCCATTCCCACAAAAAAGCATTCCCTGAGAGGTCCTGGGAGCAACCATGAAGCACTCCGCTGGTTTTGTCCATAAATAGAAAAACTCATTCTGCAAACAGAAATGAACATTTTTCAGAAGAACTAAAAATCATTTTAACCCCTGACAACAAAGAAAAAAATATTAAAAAGATACAATGACAGGCTTCCTGGAATAACTCTCAAACAACAGCTGGCCAAGTATGACAGATTCACATAGAAGAAAGAGCTGGCTGTGCTTTGTAACAGACATAATTTCAAACCCAGATCTCAGAACTCCCTTGATCCAAAGAAAAGTTCTTTTAGTTGGCTTAGGGGCAGAAAAACTATTGGTAGAACGAACAACTAATTATGGTTAAATTCACCTCTGGAAGGAACTGGGGGTGCAAAACCAGCCCTGTAAGCAGAACACAGATCCTTTTAAAGGGATGCAGTTTCCTCATCACATCCAGATAGACAATATCCTAATGCACAAATTACAGAGTCTCTCCTTGAAGAGCCCAGGCAGATGAATCAGAATCTCTCAGCAGATTGGCAAATACAAAATTTGTTTGGTGTTACTCTGCATGCAGTGATATACCTAAGGTCAGACTGCAACACTCCATATGGAGGAGTTAGACAACAGGAATAATGTAGTAGGATCATTATGGAATTTATCAAATTATGTTTTGTCTATCAAAACTTCAACTTCTACATTTATTTTTCACACTGTCTAATCTTTTTGAGATTCTAAACCTATTTCAAAAACGCAGATGATTGAGTTTGTGTAATGAGAAATTTAATGACCTGTAAAGTGAGTGCATCTGCCAGCCCTAAAAAAGTCACATCACAATATGGGTCTGATGGTTCCACTGTTAGTTTTCCAGGCATCCATTCCTGTTGCTTCCTTAAAACAAACATACATTTTGGGATGTAAGCTGAAGACTAAGAATATTAAAGTGCTTAAATATTTCTTACAATATTTTTCCAATAACACTTTGTAGAGAAATATTCACATTCTCTAAGTAAACTGAAAATAGGGAGTTTGCAAACAAAAAGATAAGCAAATTCTGAGCCACTGTTTAGTTTCACTCAAGCGTATTTTTGTCAAAGGGTCAAGTTCTTTGCTGGAATAAAAATCCTGATTGAATATGTATTTTGACAGGGATGAATATGATCCATATTGCAACAGCAGAATGAGTGTGTATCCAAACACTGGCTGGCACCAACTCCATCCACAGTAAACATGAGGCAGATGAACATGTCAAGAAAAAGATCTTAGTGGCTATGTTTTATGCAAGATTACAGAGCATCCTTTAATCCTGATACAAACTCCAAATTACCCTTTACAGCTATGCATACAGAATGTGTTTTAAGTGTAACACGCAGAACACAATTTAAATGTAACATACAGAACCCAAAATGACCTCTCTTTATTATGTGTTTGTAATTTACATTAAAACTTGAGCATTCAGGCACACACATCCAGGCTGGACATTGGTTTATATTTGTTAACATTCTGGCCTAGATTTGTTTGGTTTAATGCAAACAAAGCCCTACCTGTGACTTTAAAAAATATTAGTATTTAGGTACTACCCTACACTCCTCGCAAGTGATGCTCACTCCAAACTGCTAAAGGTCTGACATGTAAATAAGGGAATAAGCCCCAGTCAAGCTTGCCTTTCTGAAGGACAGCTATTTTGAGCAGCAGTTTGTGATGGCCCTGCCAGCTGCACACACAGCCTGTCTTGCATCTGTGGCCCATTCTCTGGGAGCATTGCCTTTGTTTTGATTTCCTAGTTTGTGTCCCTTTAGTTTTAAGGCTGGATGTCACACTGCTGTTAAATCACTGTTTTCGAGCAGCGGTGTCTCCCAGCTGACCTCAGAGCAAAAGCACAAAGACTTGATTTCTCTCCACTTTCTCTGACAAGCCAGGGGTGCTGAGAGCCTCCAGCTCACACAGCAAACATGCTCTGACTCACCACACACCAACCCAGATCTCCCACAGATAATCAAAACGAACATTAATTTACGAGAACAGCTCAAAGTGGAAATACCTGAAGGGAAAAAATTACATACACAGTATTTCACTGAGAGCAGCTTCTCAAAAGGGAAGGATTTGAAGATTACTGGTGAGCTAATGGAAACAGCAAAGTGACTGTTTGGAAAAGGTTTTTAGGGGGTTGGTTTGGGGGTTTTTAAAAATGTTTTTATCTGCTTTCACTAAGAGATGAAACGAGCTTGCTATCAGCAAGAGTGATATCTGACTGTCAGACAAGAAAGCTAAAATAATTTTGTGCTTCTGAGCTTTTAGAAAAAGTCAGAAAAAAAAAATCTTTCATCTGATGAACCTGGACAGAGATCAGTAAGATCCTGCCAAGGTTTAATTTCTCATTTTTCATGGATTAACATCATTGTTTATATAGTTCAGGCTGTTGCATAGTGACACAGACTCTAAACAGGGTGACATGAAACAAACCCAACCAACCAAATAACAATTCCAAGATGCAGCAATGCCTCTGATGGGTGTTTAGAATGAGCTTATTTTACAGAAATTCACCTATGATATTCCCCAGCACTCGCAGCAGTTGTGGAGCAGAGCTTGGGGGGGCTGAGGAGCCTCTAGTGATGTACAGCTGCCTGCACAGAGGAGTCAGCTCCCTGAACTGTGATGAGCAATTTGTCTCACAGCTTTGATCCACTGTCACTTTAGCTGACACTGACTCCAGGAATTAATTTCTAACATTTCAGGGTAACCTAGTAAAAAAAAAAAAAAATGGAAGCAGTGCATGGTAGATATCTGTAGATAACCTATCACCTGCTGCAGGTATTGACAGCAAAGTTAAATATCTCCTGTTACAGCACAAAAGCTCTCAATTCCTTGAGCACATAAATACATAACCCTTCCCAAGGCAAAGTATCAACAAAGTAAAGCAGCATAAAGGACAAAATTTTTTGGCCATATGCTCTAAGCTAATACTGTGTTGGTCCTACATATGTGAGAGGCTTCCTGAGTGGAAGAACAGATCCTTTATTTCAGCTCTCTGCCCACTGGAAAAGGACATCAGTTCCATCACAATGGAATCGGACTAGAATATGTTTGGGGTTTAATTACAAGACAGTTGCTATAGAGCTTTAATTATCTTGCTAATGTGATAAGTGCACTGCATGAAAGCCATAAATATTTCTCACTCTGGCTGAAGTGATCAACACCAAATAGAGCAGCAAATACTGGCTTTGGAAATCATTTAGGAAGGGAATATAAACCCTTGTTAAATTCAGCCCAACTGTTACACTGTCATTTTGCTGCAGATGGATCACAAACCCTCTATTTCAGCATGTTTTGGGCAAAAATCTTTGTCATTAGCAAACTGACCCTGAGCTGTGGCTTCAGGTTGTCATGCTTGGCCATCAAGAACCGAAGGCAGTCACACCATTCTTCAGCAGCCAGTGAACCTGCTGAGGTCGTGACACCTGCAAGAAGGTACTGATCCTAAGAGCTCTCAGTGAGCAACCTCTGGTCCTTTCTTGGTTCCTATTCCCCTGTATCCAGACAGGAGGTGACAGGAGAGGAAGACTGCAGGCCCACAAATGCACAAGTGGAATTCATCCACAATTCAACCAGCAATCACATGTAAAAGTCTTATTCTGACAGAGTCAGACAGGACAGGTTTGACTTCCTGCCATTAACTTCCCCAGCATAAAGGTAAAAGTTTGTTCTTTAGTTTTAGGCCCTAATTGTGAAATAACTTCATTTATTCTTAAATGAAATAGCTCCCCAAAAAGCAGGATAAACAATGAGCCCTGAGGACCAATTGTTACCTTTAAGCTGTAGGTTTTCTTCTACCTGCACTGGGACCTATCAGGTTCAAGGGGTACAAGCACTGTCAACTGAGAGCAGAAGTCAAAACCACTGGATTCCTGAAGCACTGGGAAGGAAATGTTGACAAACACTGGGATTAAATGATGCCATTTGGACAGATGAGGATCCTCAGCATGGCAGACAAATGAGGCTCTCTGATCACTGCTGTACCTGCAGAGGAGAAATGAACCACCAAGGCCAAAACTATTGAAGTAAATACACTTCAGACTGAAGGATTACAGTCCAAGGGCTGCTCTAACAGATGAAGAATGATATGATTTCACTCTCCCAGCAGTACCACAGGCCTTAGCTCAAGGCCAAAGACACAGCAGAGAGCACACAGTGACCAACATTGGCTTCAGTGGGTTCTGGAACCTACTGCAACCTGACTTTAATTGCAGAAGAAAAAATATTAACCCTAAATAACCCTAAAAGCTTTCCAATCTCTTTATTTTAAACACATGGGTTTGTCTGCAGCCTGATGTAACACAGCTAGAATGTGCCTTTTGTGAGTAAGGAAACTTAGGGAAAAGTCAGAGTGATTCTTCAGAAGGGAAGATTTGTAGTGGATGCAATGTATGAATGAGCCATTATGAATTTAGATATGTCATATCAGCTTTATGAAGCATCTTTTAACCCTTACATGAAATTGAGTAGGTGTGAATGAAGTGAAATGCTCACAGACCAAAATCTAGCAGTGTTTCTCTTGGAGAATTGTGCCTTACTCCACGATTACTGCTCTGAGGTTGATAGGCACATAAAATATCTCGGTCCTCCACGCCAAGAAGGATTGTGGAATCTGTCCTTTCTGCCCATTAGATTAGTAGAGAGGATGCCTAAACCTTTTAGCAGCAAGTCATTGAGGAATTAAAGTTAAAACCTTCCTCTTAATACACTGGAAAAAGCAGGTCCAGGCTACAGTACTTGGAACAACGTCACAGCCCAGATTTCACAGTCAACACAAAGCAACTCCTTCAAAATGGATGGAATGCAAAGACACATTAAACTCCCACTCCCCATACCCTGCTTTTGAGCTCTTAACGAACAGAGTAAGTTGCAGCTGCCTAATTAACTTGACTATTGCCCCCTAAAAATACTTTCTATCTTAGCTCTCCTTCTGTGCAAACAGCATAATGTTAATTTAATGGAAAGGTCACATTATACTGCAAGGAAGGGAGTGACATTCCATTGTGTCCTTCTATCCCTGCTCACAATCATCCCCCTACTGCTGCCATGCATGCAAGGCATTTCCTATAAACATTTCATGAATAATGAGAAACCATCTATCCAGGGAAAGTGCTGCCTTCCACCACTTGCTGTTGCACATCATTCTGCAGTCTCAAGGAAAGTGAAACACCACCCACTTGACTGTACACAAATGGTTTTTCCTCTGCAAGTCAAACTCAAGATTTAATTATGATGCTTTCCCTGTCACTCCTGAATGCCTTCATTCACTTTGCCCACACAAGGCAATATTCCAATCCAAGAACAGGTTTCAAAGTTCTTGCATGTGGAGCAAGTTACCCTGAAACTCATTTTCTTTATGAGGGGAATGATTCCTTGTCTGCCATGCAGTGTTTGGGGGGAATTAGCAAGGTGTCCCAGCTGAACTTCAGCTTGCTTCAGCTGCTGTCTGCTCACTGAATCTCATCTCTCCTTTTCAGCTGGATCCATCATTCTTCATCATTTTCTCCCTTGCTCTCTCAGGTAGCTTTGCTCTGCTCTGCTGGCCACAGTTAACCAGGGATGGCTGATGTGACCTCTACATTCAGCCTGCAAGGTGCTTTTGGCATTATATGGGGCAAAACTGATCTATGAATGTATGATTCTTCCTAGAAACTATCACAACCCAGCCTCTATCTACAAAGCTAGTCCTGCATTTCTCTATCAGTTCTGATTATTTTTCTTGGAATACAAAAGTCTCCACATTGATCATGTTCCCCTGCCTCTAATTAAACAATTACCATTTTCTGTCAATGATCACAGAGCAGTTTCTAAGTTCTGTGTATGCAAAAGAGCTCAGCTTTCCCTCCTGAAACATTTTCTTAACATTTCAGCTATGCACACATTCATTCCAGACATAATTCCACTGAACACGACATTAGAGAAATCCACCAGTGTCTGGTAAGATCAGCATTAACATTCCTTTGTGCTGAGTGACACAAAGGAACCAGAAGCTCATCCATAAATTACCAAGTGTTAACCTTACTGTCCAATACAAGCTCTAAACCGAGCCTACCCAGAAAGAGGAGCTACCATTTATTTCTTACATAGACTTTCTAGTCAAATATGAAAGGATTTTTTCCCATTCTCACCCAAAAATAGCCATTCCATGCAGTGTTTACAGTTACCAAAAGTAATTTTTAGCCACCACACTGCAGCTGAGGGAGCAGCAGATTCTCCAAATACAGGGAATAGTTTATTGCCTTCATTATCTGAACTACAGAGCATTTGTATGCTCCATTTCAGAGAAAGAGGCACTAAAACCTGTTAGAAATCTAGTATTTTGAATATTCACTGCTCAGTGTAACCTTTGTAGTGCACTTCCCTGCTGCCCCAGGCAGGATATTGCAGCTCAATTCCCAAAGCCAGGTGAGCTCTGAGGACAGCTCAGCTTTAATCACAGCAGTTAATGCACCATGACTGGACCAGCAGCCTGACATTTGGCAAGTTTACTGAAACCTTCATAACAATGCATTATTACATTTGATATGCCTCCCTTAATTCATTATGGAAGCAGCCTTTAGGAACAGAAATTGAACTTTTGAATTGATTAGACTGTTTTGAGCTTTAATAGCACGGATATTGTGTGGTCCTTCCTAGGTAGCTGCTGTTTCACAGATATGTCAAACTAATTTGGTGTTCATAGACCTTTTATTTTTATAGAACATAACATTTTCACCTCATTAGGCTCAGGTCAGGAGTACCACCTTGCATTTTATATTCATGTTAGACAGTAAAACTAACACTTAACCAAATAAAAAAGGTCTATTCTTAAAACCATAGTTCCATAAGCATGAGCCCCATCTCGAGTCTGATTTTTATCACCATTTTTGTTTCACACTCTAAAAGACAAAGCAAAACACTTGCAGGAAAAGCCAAGAGCTCAGGATCACAAAGCCTTTTGCTATAATACCAGTTTTGCCCTTTCCATATGCAATTACCTAAAGATAATTCACTTTTCTAAGTCATTTTGTGTGCAAGTACAAGAAAGTCAATGACTGTCAGTCTCACAAGGCCATGAAGAAAAACATTTCAACAAAACTCTCAGTACATGAGTGTTTAAATGTTATGGTTAACAGTAATAGAACCAACTACTTCAGCACTGAAGGACTGCTGCTCTTCTAAAACAGTCAAGAATTTCTAATCCATGCTGACTACAGTGGCAGAGTAGATCACAGTTCAGAATAAAAGATAAAATTCAGAAATTCTGCATCACCAGCTTCACTATGCCTGCTAAGTAATCTCAGATACTTGGCTGTCAGTGTTGTTATTCTCTTGTTAGAATTACTGCAGTATGATGTCATTTTTCCCCATTTTGTCCATGCACGTGTGCAAATAAGAATTTTACTTCCTCAGATATGGTGTCACTGACACTTTCCAACTTTTTATTAAGGCTTTGTGAAAATTAAGCCCAAGTTAGAAGAAATACATTTATGGTTCAGGTTATCAAATGAGCTTAATTACTAAAACCAACATTAGCCAGTGTACAGTCTAACACCCTAATGTAATATTTGCTGAAAGAGACAGAAAGCTCTCTGCCACTGAAACTTAAACATGTATCCAAGTTTGATGACATATGTCTAAAATTGAACTTTTCTTCTTGCATCCTTTGCTCTCTTCCAGTTCTATGACCACCTCACTTCACAGCTTCTGTTTATCCTTCATTCCACTCCTCCTTTTGCCAACTCTCACAAACCAAGCTGCTGTAGACCACCAGTTCTCTCAGCTGAACACACAACCATTTCTTTTATTGCACAGCCAAATTATCCTCATCTGCTTGGTCACCACTTCCCAACACCCTCACACCTCCTACATTCAGGCTTACTAATATTCAAGAACAGCACATAAAAGCAGAAATACAATGGCACTTCATGGTTACATTGCAAATGTCTGGTGGGTTCAATGCCTCCTTGGATGGGGGAGAGGGAAGTCATGTAGGAGAGGGAGCCCAGGCCATTAGGCTGTTTATTTAAAAAAAAAACCCAAACCCTCTTAGTTCATCTTCTGCAACAAGAAGCACATCTTTTGCTATTTTAAAAAAGGAAAGTAGTGTAGTGTTACCCTTGCTAATACAGTTAAAGGCGACAGGAGACAGTTAAAAATAACACTTGAGCAACTCATTCTGTTTGCTGGAAACCACATTCCCCATCAAACATGTACAGCCAGGGTTGCACTGGCTGGCTGAGAGCTGGAAGTGCACATCAGTTCTCATCGTGAGAAGTGAAGCAGAGACATCACCTCAAATGGAGATGGGGCGTGAATCCTGTCCTGCCTGCAGTTACCAGCTGGCACACAAGTCATGGATGGAGCTTGTAGGAAAAGGCAGTGGTGCAGCACCCACAGCTCGTTCTGCCCACAAACACTGAGCAGATCAGCTGTTTCCCTCTCCCTTCACTCCAGAAAGAAAAAAAAAAAACAAACAGCTCACAATTTGTTAACACCAAAAGGGGAAAAAAAAGGGGAAAAAAAAAACCCCAAAGAAACAATAAGAAAAAAATAAGAAAAACCACAACATCATTTTGCCCCCTCTCAAAACAAAACCAAACAAAACAGAAAAGGAAACTAGAGAAGGTTAGGTAAAGAAAAACTATCTGCAAAATCCACCTATGGTAATGAGGGACAAGAAATCTCCATGGAAACCTAAGTCAGGCATACCTGTGTCCTCTCTGCACAGCAGAGCTTTCAGAGGGAGGCATCACACACCGTGACAAAGTCTTTCTGACATTCCAGGTCCCTCAGAGGCACCAAACCATGCACCCTTTCACTGCTGTACAAGCAGTGAGAGTCTTTCCTTCACTGTGACACCCCTAACTCTGAATTTGTAACCACACACGGTGCTCGCAGCGGCTTTTTTTTTTTTTTTTACATACTCCAAACTCACCATCACTAACAGGTTTGGCAACAGCAAGGTGAGAAACTGCAGACAATTGACAAAGGGCAGTTTTCCAAATACTTACTTTTCTTGCACTCAGGAAATTTATTTTGTTCATGCTCTGCAAGATTGTGCAAGCCATGACACAATCGTGGGCTAAAACCAAACCTGTTCTGCAGATGCTTTTAGTTTTCATACTGGATCATGTGGAGGGCACATACAGCAGTCAGGGCTTCAAAGAAATAAAAAGCAACCCACACAATTATGCCCAAGTTTTCTTTCTTCATTCCCAATTCTTCATCAGAAATGCACAAGGACAAACAAGATAAACTTGGGTGGCTGGGGAAGCTGAAAGCATGACTCTCACTGCTACAATCTCTTCTGTACACTCCCTGTTTTGTCTTGTTCCCTTCATTGTGTCCAAAAGACCAGCCCATACTAACACTGGAATTCTTGAGCTGACAGGTTGTCACATGAGGAGCCTGGCAAAATAGTACAGCAGGAAAAAAAAAAACCAAACAACCCAAACCAAATAGCCTTCAATCAAATATAAATTAACCCCTACAAACAAAGCATATCTCAAAACTGTCACTTCCATGCTGACAATATGCATTTTTTTAATTGTTGAAAAAGTCTCAAAGTCATTGTTACCAATGAAGACTTTGAGACTGCCTCTAGCAAGCAGTGGAAAGATGTAGGAGGGCCCAGTTTCACCTGTCAGGAAGCTACCAAAATACCCCAAAGAGCTACTTGAATCTGAACATCTCACCATAACTGTATCTCCTCATATAGCTAACAAAGACAAATACTCCAGAAAGTATTTTGTGCCTTTTCACTTCCAAGGGTAGTTGAGTAGTTTATGGAAAGAAATACTGGGTTATCCTTTCTCAAAAGCATTTTGTTGAAATTTCATGTTCTTTAAATAGGAAGTTTCAGGGTATGTCTGAAGCTGGGGTATTTTTTGTTTGTTTTTTAAATGACTTAGGCACTTACCAGATACAGGGAGGACACCTGTGCTGATCAGTGACCACGTACTGGTTCTCAGTTCAGAAAGGATTAGGAATGTCACCACACCAGTGTAGTCTGGCCAGACCAGTTTCTCCATTTTGGAGAACATAGGAAGACCATCCACCACCCATGTTTTCCTGCTGCTCCCAGAGCAATAAGAAATTATGACTTTCACATAAGAGAGATGGCAGGAAAAAAAAAGGTCTTTGCATTAAAAGTTCTGTCTTAAAATACATGTTTTTAGTCTTCTAGAAAGCAAGGTTTTAAATTGGAAACACTGACAGATCTTTAACTGCAGCAATAACAAATAACATCAGTGTAATTTCTCTTGAAAGAAATTGCTCTGCTTTTCTCATCCAGTTTCCAGCTTAAAACCTTTCATTGCTGAGGCTGTTGTCAATCTTATCTAGTGACCCATTTACCCAAAGCACAGAATTACAGAACACAATATTATGACAAGTACAGAGCTGGCTTTGACATTAACAACATTCAAGATTTTGTGGACTCGGATTGTTTTTAGTGCTTGGTCAGAAAGGCCACCTTCCTTCCAGTGCAAAAAGTCAACAATCCACCTCAGAGGTTTTGCAAATGAATTTGTCATGGCAATTAAGGGGAAGAATCTATCTAGCCATGATAAAAGGTGACTGACAACACCGTGCACCGCTACATTACAGAATAAGAGAGAGACCTTTAACACATTGTTCTGAACACTTAGGAAATCAAAAATACAGTCTGGAGAGCTACATTCCGTGACTTTCAATGAATCAGTGGTGTCTGCAATGCACACCCGACCCCTGAGGTAGAGGGGAACAAACCTCAGACTGAGCCAAGTAACTTCCAGTGATCTGTAACAGGGGTGGAAGGGCTCTGTCTCACTGGACTGACATCAGCTGATTTTAACCCAACACAGAACCAGGTGGCCCTGCAGGGAGTCCCCTCCCCAACAAGGTTTGGACAATACAAGAACCCAAAATCCTCTTGAAAGATGTCTGGGGTATCAGTTCTGGTTAAAAACCATGGTCTGTGCAACTCCCCAGGATTCTCCTGGAGACCAGAGTGGCAGGGAGAAGGTGGAGAAGAGCCACCACATGGGCAATCTAAAGCCACGAGGGTCACAAAATTCACATCACTGTGAGAAATGGCCACTCCATTCTGCCTGGATACTGCTGTACAGGGTGGCTAAAAGAGGTCTCCTTGTTGTGGGGTTGGAGGATTTTTATTTTTTGTGGGTTTTGGGGAAGGATTTGTTGTTTGGTTGGTTTTACAAACACAACTGCTACACACTCCTGTCCTTCACTGGTACTGCCAGTGGGTTGGACAGGGTTTATTTTGTTCCAGTGTGTTGCAGTGGAATGCAATTCTTCCACTGTGCTGGCCTAGCTTAGTGTTTTCCCTGCAAGAGCCACCACATTCCCAAGAGACTACAAAACAGCAGCTTTCAGTGAGAATATTCAAATATCAGCTCTATGTTTCCTGACAGCAAATTTACTTAATAAAGATACAATACAGTTTGTCTGAATGTATTTGTTGCCATCAAGCATATTAAAAAGTGTCCTAAACATGCAGTTACTCCATATAATGCCCTATGGCCATATTATTTTGTGAAACCATCCACACTCCCTCAAGTGGTTTTAGCTCTTAAAATCTATTTTTTTAAATAATACCAGTTTAGAAAGCAGCATTTGCCAGCAGATATTAACATACTCAAGCCCTGTTGAATTCACATTTTATCATCATCTTGTTGTTTACAAATTTTCCTGTCATTCATCATTGCAAATCATCAGCTGCACTTGTGGCTGAAGAAAACACTAACTCAGAAGGCAGAGATGAGTGCAAATGCATTAATCAGAGATCATGATTTTTCTACCAGGAATGTTATGCTCTCAGACACCTATAATTAGACATATCCAGTACCTATAATCTTCTCAGATATTCAAAATATAATGGGGACTGCTCAGTGTGGGTAGGAATGGAGTGAACTGACAAAGCAAAAATACAGGTAAAGTGAAGTATTTTTAGACTTGGGCTATAGAAATACATTTCTGTTCTAGAATTTCTAAAAAAAAAAAATCTACAAACAAATATTTCTGCAGAGAACGCTGACAGCCTAAATAGTGAGACCTGATGTGTGAACAGCATGAAATCCCTGGGCCTTCCCCAGACTGGGGGGATGGAAGGAAGCAGAGGACAGGTCAGGTTCCTTTTTTTTCCCCCTTTCCTTTTTTTTTTTTTTTTTCCAACTCAATAACCCTTTAGTAAAAGGGAAGAGAATCATCAGTCTGAGATTTCCAACTCTGTAGTGCTTTCAGCCATGCTCTGCACAAAAAGGAACAGCAGGTGAGACCATTCATCTCTGATTGCTTCATGAAGCTCAAGCATAAGCCACA
Organism: Peucedramus taeniatus; assembly: GCA_013400575.1. Taxonomy (NCBI): domain Eukaryota; kingdom Metazoa; phylum Chordata; class Aves; order Passeriformes; family Fringillidae; genus Peucedramus; species Peucedramus taeniatus. Next base: position 321,569 of record WBNO01023436.1, on the reverse strand, counting down.
ACTACACATTCAGTAATCTACATAGTTTATTTTCTATTTTAGTTCTATACTTTTAATTTGGTCCAGTTAAACAGCCAAGTTCCAACTGGGTTTCAGAGTACCCTTAAGGATCAAACCCTGACATCATTTTTCAATACCAAAACAGCAATCATTACCTTGAATTAACTAGTATTTTCAGGATTACCAGAATTCAAAAGGGCATATTTGCAGTTTAAAATTCTTGAAAACAACTTCTAATATTCAGCAGAAAAGATGTTTTAGAATTTAAGGGGCAAGAACACTGGCAACACTTGCTGGATGGCCCCTGGATGAGCACAGGCAGGCAGATGCTGCTTCAAGTGGAATATAAAAATGAAGTGAATGCAGACATTGTCTGGAGCTGGGCCTGATGGCACAGAGGGGCTGCAGAGACTCCATTCTGCTTTTCCATGGAAAATTGCTCAGTACAAACCAGCCCAGACACCTCAGAGTGATGCCTCAGGTTTTAGCTTTTATGTTTTTTGGATTCTGTGCTGCTTTAGTGTGTACTGAGCTTCATATAAGGGGATGGTGAGCTCTCTTCACAGAGCAGGGAGACAAAACAATTCCTTCTCTATCTTGGGACAAGGACAAATGATCCAAATCTCAGGCCCAAGAGCACAAACAATGTGAAGAGAGCTCACCATCCCCTTATATGAAGAGGGGATGAAGAGATGAAATGAAGAGAGAAATGAAGAGAGAAAAACTCTTCATTCTGCCAGAGAAGAAGGAAGGGACTTAATAACCTAAAGCTGTAATGGGACAATGAACTCCAATATGCAAATGGACCAGAACTGATAAAAATGAGAGACCTCATGACCAGTTGTCCATTTTGTGACCATTTTGGTTCATCTTGGGTGTAGCCCTGGCTGGGCTCTTGTGCTGCCTAAGGTGGATCCATTGAGGCTTTCAATAAATCCATACTTTATTCTTTAACTCTGTCCAGCCTCTGTTCTAAGTCACTCTTATCAAGGCATCAAGAGAGCCTCAGCTCTCCCCACATGAGCCAACAGCACTGAGGAGAGGAGAACAAGCAGCAGAACACTGCAGGGCAGTGACACAGATCAGTGACATAGTTCTTGTCCCTGTGGTTTGTGAGTTAAGCTTGGAAGTGACTTGAGACAGTGCAAGACTCACAAAGTCAGTGACTATTGCAGGACTGAGGAGACCAGGAGATAATAAATTTGTTTTTTGTGTGGGTTTTATCAGAGAGAGTCCTGGCTCACCCCCTGACACCCAAACACAGAGGTGAAGTGAAATGTAAAACAGTTAATGCACCATCTCTGAACCATCCCTACTTATCTAAGCTGTATTGCAAAAACTCCACTTTTTATACCATTCTTCTGCTCATCCTTTGAGCTGTTTACCCATCCCTCAACTGCCAGCATTTATAATTCCTGCTTCTCTATCCATTCTTTACCCTCAAACCCTCACTACAATTCTTTTCCTTCCATTTTCAGGACTTGCTGCCTTTCCCTGAATATTGTCCCTTAAGTGCATCCTCATCTCACATTTTCCTTTTCACTCAGCCTGCTACTGTCCCTGCTCCATTTTAAGTGCTGTCATTAAGAACTTCAAAGATCAGTTTCAAAAAACCACAATGTACCCATCAAAACAGTCCTGCTTTACTTACAAACACTCTGTACCACCATCAAATATTGTAGCCTGTGACACATTTCCTGTGATTATCCACAGGAAGGCATGGAAGAATGTTCCAAACACTTATTTAAACAGAAATAATGATTTCTTTTCCCTGGAAACAAGAGCTTATTTCAAAGAAAAATCTCTCCTGCTTTAAAAGGGAACCAGGAAAACTTGGGTCTTTGTGGAGAATCTCTCCAAGCTCCTGGTAAGGCTTCTCAAGTGGTTGAAGCACCTCTGAATGAATTATTTTTCCCCTCCTAATGATCATTTTCCCAGAACTTCCTCCCTTGGAAGTTTGCTGCTCCAGGCCAAGACCTTTCCTTCCTCCTGAGCAGAGCCAAGCAAACCCCAAATGGGCACAAAATCCCAAGGACTCAGCACCTGAGTGGCTGCTGGCACCTTTATTCTGCTTTTCCCAGGTGGATCTGGCACCACAGGTGCCTCGAGTTTGCTGTTCCCACCTGCATTTGCTATCACAGGTCCCTTGAGCCTACAATTTTAAAATACATCTGGTACTGGCATTGTTCCAGAACAGGAGCCTTGGTGTTTTTAATTCCCTAAGTTATTAAAGCCAGTTGTTTCCCAGTTATGAAAACACACACAGCTGCCCAAACTCTGAAGCAAGAGTTTTTAATTTTCTAAAGGGTAGCCCAGCAGAAGGATCTGCAGTTAATTAACACTGCATGAGGTCTCATTCCCCTCAGCAGCTCCTCAAAAATAGAAACAAATCCCGAGGGGCCAGGACACCTTACACCTAACCAGCCTCCTGGGGACCACCCAGAACACCTCCTTTGTATTTATATGTCAAATAAAACACATTTATATCTGTTTCTAGTGGCAGCACCACCTCCCCTGCCTGCAGCCCTCATGCCAAGGGTCTCCCACCACCCAAATTCCTGGGGCTGGGATGAAGTTTCCTCATCCCCTCCTGGGGCCAAGGGGGCAATGCACAAGCAAAAGTGGCCACAGACTTGCCAAGGGTCATGGGGCTGTGGCAAAATGTGGAATATGTAAAAGATTTCTTGGGAAAGGATGCTTTTGATGTTTGATAATTGTATATTTTCAAGCCTAATCAACAGATAGGAGCTAAAAAGCTCCTGCTTTAGAAAAAAAATAACCAAATTACCAGTTGGTGGAATTGCCTTATTAAGTTTAGGGCTTGACCTGTTTCAGTGATCTCAGGTTTAGGGGGAGGTCAACAAAACTTGGGGAAAATGGATGCCCACTGATAGTGGGCACAAAGAATGCAGAATTTATGGGTCATCTGGCAGAACTCCCAAAATAAGGAATAAACTAATAAACCCATCTAATAAACTCAGCAACTGTACTGGAATCAGCTCTGACAGGGCAGAGCTGCAAGGGGGTTCCTCCTGCCAAACCCACACAAGGGGGGGGACACCTGCTGGTTTCTCCAAGCATGAAGGTCACCTCTGGAGAAGGATTTTCTCACCTTTCCTTCAGCTGAGGATCAAGCAGGGGAGTCCCCCTGCCTCAAGCTGAGGCACACCAGAGCTGTGGCCAAGGGACATGGCCAGAAATGTGTTTTGCCTTTAGATCAACAGAACCTCATCACTTCACAACACTGATGGAGAGCCCAATAGTTAAAGCACTGGGAAGGAGAAGACCTGAATGTAATTATAACAGTAAGGGCATATTAATCAACATTTCAATTAATTAAATATTTGGCTGCTCTCCCATGTGGCAGCTTGGGGTACAGGACAGAGCAACCCCAGCCTCCCCAGCCCCCTGGTGCTGCTCAGCCCTTGAGAAAACCCATCAAACCTCCCTCCTCCCACGACTGTTTTCAGTAAATGCCTTTTAAACTCCACTCAAACCTTGTCAAACAGGCTGTAACTGGTGCAAATGAAAACTCAAGATGAATTTAATACTGTACCTATTCAGCCCTAAAATACAGGGCCGATCAGCAGCAATAGCACATTATTTGAGGTATATGATTTCCAGCAGATTGGGTTTTTAGCCTGTCAAGATGACTCCAACCATCTGAATCCTGTGAGTTCTCTAAAGGGACAAGGTATCTGAAAACATCTCCTCCCTCCCCCCTCCCTGGCTTTCCTCTCAGCTCTCAAAAATCACCCTCACTATCATTTCCCTGCATTTTAATCTGTCCAACTCTTCTTTGCTATTATAACTTTTGATTTAGAGGGATGTGACCAGACAGGAGAAGCAGGGAGCCACAGTGGGGCTATGGGGCTCCAGAGGCTGCAGGAGAAAGCAGGAGGCATTTGCAGCTGGGCAGGGTCTCCCCACCTCATTTTCTTCCCTGGCTTTAAATTTTCTACAGGCTGATTTTTACCCTCAAGCCTCTTTCATTGCTCTGCTTTTATTTTCAGGAAAATCTTCTCAGGCATGTGGTGGTCAAGGCCAGAGGTGCTCACCCACTGACCTGCTAAACTGGAGATCTGGAAATGCAATTTCTGCTACTTTTCTCATTGGATGCAGTTTAATCAGAGATGTTTCCAACTGAAAGGGAATATTCCAACACCCAGTGTTTGAGACAGCCACGAGAAATATCACAACTTGGTAACAATGACCCTCTGAGGACCTGCTGGGTACCTACCTTTGGACATGGGCACACAGGAATGATTTAAACTGAAATATTGGAGAAATAACCAGTTTCAATGGATTCCCTGATACAAATGATGACATCTCATCTGGAACTGGGATTTCAGCTCGGGCAACCTTTGTCTGCAGCAGGGTGGAACCTGCTGGGGCTCTGGCTCCTGAGAGGGGGAACCCAGCTGAGACACACCACCCCTGCACCCTCTGGAGCTGTGAGTCCATGCAGGAGCTGCAGAGGAGCAGGTGGGCACACAGGAGCCATCCCACACCCCTGCCCTGCAGCCATCAATGCTGTCACCCTCCAGAACTGTGCCCAAGACCCACTCTGCTTCCCTGGCAGGTCTGTTTCTAATGGCTTTAAAACAACCAAAGTGCCATTTGGCTTAGGGTGTTCAGGAGCCTGGAAGGGCCAGAGGGGATGGAGGGGATGTGTCCTCCTGTGGCTGGACACTCCCTGTCTCTCCTGCTCTCCCTTCCTGCTATTTGTCCCCCATCCCAGTGGCACCTGCACCCCAAGGGCAGCCTGCAAGCCTTGGGGCAAGGCTCTTGCACAGATCACCATGTCTGTCTCCAGGCTCTTTGCAATTCGTTTCTCCCAAAATTTTTCCACGGGGAGCCCACCCTGCAAGCCCTCCTTCCTGGTAAGGAGTTCCCTCTGGAGCTCAGAGAGGAGCACGTGTCTGTGCCTGGCTCCTTAGAGCCATGTCCACAGAAATGAGCTCCCTCCAACACACAGGGGGATGCATTATTCAGAAACAAACAAAAAATATCCCCAAAGATGGATTGATAGGTTTATGGTTTTGGAGACACTTCCCCTATTTTCCACCCACAGCCCATGGAAGTTCCCAGAGCTGGATGGGATCTCCCAGCTCTTCCCTTCCTCAGCTCAGTTTCTCCTCCACACTCTTCATCTCTAGTCCCATTTTCAAGCAATACTCCAATAACAACAGGTCTGCGTCTGTTTCTTTTTTCCTTCTGTGTCATTTCTCCATCCAGCTTACAATTTTGGTGGCAATTTAACAGCCTTTACAAATTACATTCCTATCTTTTTCACTGTTATTGCTAGAGGAGAAAGTCCTATTTTTCACTGTGATCCTTCAGGTTTCTGCTGTCACTCTATTTAAGACTTTTTTTTTTTTTTTTTTGTCCTTAGCTTTTATTTTCTTATCCCTGAAGGGCAGTCTTGAAAATTCAAAGCTGTTCCCTGCCTATCAGCAGATCTGGTATTCTCTTTTGGCAGTTCCACAGTGACTGTCTCTTTTCCTTCAACCTTCCACCTAAATGACACCTTTTCTCAATAAATTACCCTTTGTCTCTCGGAGCGATGGTTCCATTTGTGACAGTTTGGATGTGTAATAGTTGCATCCCAGTGGATACCTCCAGGACTGTCAACTAACAGGCCAATACAAACCCACTGGTGCAGAAAATAAAGAGATTTATGTATTTTGGGCTTTATTTCCTCCCCGGTAGTCAAGCTGTACTCTGCATTTTCAAAGTTTCAGTCTAAAGGTATGGTTGCTCTTTGCCAAAAAAAAAAAACCCTCTCCTGGATTGGAGGGGTGGCTGAACTCATGGCAGAATTCCCATTTTGCAGCATGACATCCCTTGGGATCCCTGGAAGATGCCTTGGAGCAGTCAAACCCACCCAGCCATGCCTCCCCACACTGGTGCAGGGCTTCATGGATTGTTTATGCTACAGAGGAAACATTGATTTTTGCAAACATTTCCTAACAATAACAACAGGGATCGATTTGTGATGCTGTTGCTCATGGTTTTGCTAACGGAGGATAAATGTGTGGAGCAGCAGTCTCTGGGCTCCCTGTGGGAAAGGAGGGCTCCTGGGGGGACTCACTCAGCCCAGCAATGCTGGAGGAGGGATGCAGCAGATAAATCTTGAGAAATTTGGATGCCCACACCCTGCTCCCATCAGATAACAATGGAGATATCCAAGCCCATGGCTGGCATCAACGCCATCGTCCCTGGCTCCTGCAAGCTGCCCAAAAGTAACAGATTGAACATTTTTATAGAAGTTGTCAAGATCCAACCCTTGGCTTTAGCAGCCTGGGACTTTCTTCTCGCAGCCCTGCACCTTCTGTCTCCTTTCCAAACACCAGACAAGCCAAACATTATTTTCCAATCCCAGCATCTGGCACAGAGCTCTGGGCAAGGCTCTCAGCCTGTCGCTGGTGAGATAAATGAGCCTGTTTCAGCGGCCGACTTCATAAAAGTATATGAAAAGTAGTTAACAAAAGGGTACTTCACAAAGAGGGGAATGCAAATGCAACCTCCTAGATAACTAATTAACTGAAGGAGGCAGACAAAGGGGAAGCAGCTTCCCATCTGTGGAAAGAGATGTCATTTTGTGGAGGCTCTAATTAGTTCTGCCCCATCCCGCAGCCATTCAGTTGCGGCGCTCACAGGCTGCTCCTGCTCTGCAGCTCCCCAGGCTCTCCAGGTGAGCAGGGGGAGAGCAAAGCTGGGGGAAAAGCTGCTTCACATTGCTTAAGTGCCCTCGAGGGTTGTGTTTTTAGCAGGGACTCAAGCAGCAAACAAAGCTGGGGTTGTTTTCTGGAGGTGGCCTGCGCAGCCATGCAGAGCCACCCAGCGCTGGCCACAAGGAAGTCACAGAATCACAGAACAACTCAGGCTGGAAAAGACCTCGAAGATCATCAAGTCTAACAATTAATGCAGCACTGCCAGGTCCACCACTAAACCCAGCTCTTCCATGGAGAGGGGTTTCTTTCAGTGTGCTGTGGATGCCCCCACCCCTGGAAGTGTCCCTAGGTCGGTTTGGATGGGGCTTGAAGCAGCCTGGTCTAGTCCTGCCCAAGGTGTCCCTGCCCATGGCAGGGGGGGTCAAACTTGATAATCTTTATATTCACTTCCAACCCAAACCATTGTCTGATTTTCCCCCCTCCTCTAAGCTTTCCAGCCAATTTTGGGCATGAACATTAGGTTTTGCTACCCCCTGAGCTGTGGGCTGTACCCCTGCTTTGGTCTAAGGTACAGCTCACACGGACGTGTCCTCCAGGGAATGTGGCACCTGGAGGGAGCACTCTGGGGTCCATCCCCACTGTGCTACTGCCCCTTTCAAGCTGTTCTCTTGCAACATCCAGCTTCTCTTTTGCTCCTCTTCCTGGGGGGGTCCCTTTGCAGCCCCCAGGCTGCAGGAGCTCGGCAGGGTTAACGCCGAGCGGGGCGTACCACGGGAATTAGTCACCACCGGGACCTCAGTCAAGTGTTTTATTTAATGCCCTTCTCCAAAGACATTTAGACTTGGAAAAACCTGAGGAGTTATGAGCTCCCTGCTAAGAGATGTGACTCAGAGGAGTGGTGGGCACACGCCACTCAAGTGAGAAGTGTCTTCTGCAGTGTGGGTGAGGAGGAGAGAGGGGCTGCTGACAAAATGGGTTTTGCAGGGAAGAACACCCAAATGGCTTCAGTTTGTGCTGCCAAGAGCTTTGCTACAGCAGGAGTGGCTCAGATCACTGATGGGGAGAGCCCACCAGTGAAACTGCTCCCAGGGGCTTGGCCAAAGTCTGATGTGCCCTGGTCCCAACTACCAGAGCAGCTCTGGCATTCAGTGCATGGAGCAAATCCCTGCCCAAAACATGGAGCAGAACAATGCTGTGCTACCAAAGGCCACCCTGTCCCTCACAGGGCTGTCCTGCCCCTGTGAATGCCAGGAACTTGCTCAGCAAGAAGTTCATGGGACATTGCCAATCCCCTGGAGCTGGCTTTGGACACCACGTGCCCTTGCCAGGCATTACCTGTGACCTGCCTGGCTTGTGCAAGGAGCACCAGGAGCACAGATATGTGGGGGATGCCCAAGTCCCCGTGCCAGCTATGGCAGGTCACTCTGGGGACATTGTAGGAGCTGGGAAATTTATAGGGAAAAAATGATAATCGAGTTATCCCTTCTCAAGACATCATTTCCCACCTGCATCCAGCACTGGAAATAAACAGACTGGGCATTGTCAGCAGCCAGGAGATGCTGTGCAGAGTGAGGGGGACCAGAAATGAAGTTTACAGGGATACAAGCCTTGAACTTTCTCTGGACTGACTTGTAGTGCATTACCGGAATGGCGGGGATTGCCTGCCAAGCAGAGGCATTTGGAAATCCTCCCAGCTCTTTCCCAAAGTGGACAAGGAGGAGGAGTTTCCTGAGCTGAGCTGGGTTCCTCCAACCCCTCTGGGGCCCCCGAGGGACCGGCTGGGAGAGGGGACCTGTGGGACCCAGATGGTTGGGACAGGAACAGTGACTTTGCACAATGCTGTGCCTTGGTGACTCGTGACTGCAGCAGCTGGCAGAGGCTCTCTGGAGCTGGCTGCACCCGGGTATTATTAGACCTGATGGTTTTATTTCTGCTCCAGCCAAAGTTCAGCTGGTGCAGTTTGAGCTCTGATGCTGTGATGGGCGCTGGATGCATCCTGTCCCTCCAGAAACACTTGGTGCTGACAGTCACCATGTCCCCCACGTGCCACCACCCAGCCATGCAGCTTCCTACAGCGGGGGATTTCCTAATCCTCCTTTTATCACTAAAAAATAAGAAAAGCAATGACCATAAATGATACTAAGCCATGGCACACAGGGCACCAGCTCTGCCAGATGATATAACCCTTCTCATTTACATTCCCTAGGGAAATTTCCTCCCCATTTTGCAGAGATTGAGCTCTCAGAAATCCCTTTGCTACTCTCCTGTCAGGGAGGTTGAGGGGAATGAAATAAGAGCCTACAGATCGTCTGTACAAGCTGCAGCACATCCCTCTACTCCTCCAGGGTCAAGCACCACCTCCCCCTGAGACTGGCCCGGCCCAGGCTTCCCAGAGGAGAAAAGCAGGGAAGAAGCAGGGCCAGGAATTGGCAAGGGAAAGCAGCCGGGCAAAGAGGGCACTGCTAGGAGTCCAGAGAGACAGGGGATCCCTGTGTGCCATCCTGGCACCTGCTGGGATGGGGGCATTTATCCGAGGCACTGAGCAGCAGTTCCTGGCAGGCACAGAGCTGCTCAAAACTCCCCCCAGAGCAGCGCTGAGCCTCCGCCCTGGGCTCGGCTTGTGAGGAGAAATGGAAACACAGAGGGAAAGTCATGAAGAGCTCTTCCATTAACACCATTCCTGCCAGGCCCAGGGAGGCTGGGCTTCTCTCAGATCGTGTTGTCACCATGACTTTGCTGTTTCCGAACCTTGAAGAGATTCTTCCCAAAAGAGCAACCGCCCCCTCACCCGTTTCCCTTTCAATCCCCAGCTATTTTTATTTCACTCCTTGAGATAAAGCTACACGTGTGGGGGAGGTATTTACACACACATGAGAAAGTATTGATGCACATAAAAATAACCTGATGATTTGAGAAAGACATTTCACTTCCACAGAGCTCTCTACTCCCCATTCCATTATAAACAGAAAATGCTGGAGTGTTTGAGGCTTGTGGGAGGTTCAGCATTGTTCTCAGTGTGGATGCAGAGAACATTCTCTCTGCTCATGCACAGGGTCTGCAGCTGGGGGAAACAGGCACTGGGTATGTGCTCAAGGGGAAAAAAAAGTGAGATTTTTATGTTCTTAAGAAGTTTATGGCTCGCTGTGAAGCAGATACAGCAAAGATTAATTCCTACAGAAACCCTCCCATATCCTTATTTCATTCATGACACATTTCCAGATGTGTAAGTGCCTGTCTTCGCATTGCTTTTATGTTTGAAATACCTTTTTTAAGGGAACAAGGGAGAAGAAAGGTAAGCACCCAGTGCCTCCAGCTACAAGCTGATGCTGCCTGCTCTGGGAGCTCAGCTGTGCCCAGGTGTGGGTGCAATGCAGCATCTGCCCATGCCACGGGGTGTGCAGGGGGAGCAGCAGGTGTGTGAGTCCCTGGACTGCATTTAGCATCCACTGATCCCACATTTGGGATCCATTGGGCAAGACCACCCTCTGAGCAGCACATGGATTGAGGAGGGAGCGAGCTCACACAGCGAGGCAGGCCCAGCCTGGCTCAGGGAAGCATCTCTGCCAAAACAAGACACTCCTGAGCCCTGGGGCCATGCTCTCGGTGTCCCTGCAAGCCACAGCCCGCCAGGACATCGCTGCATCGGGGCTGCAGCAGCCAGGGAGCAGAACTGAGCAGGACAGAATATCCCTGTGCTCGGGCTGCCTGCTGCCAGCCTTGTTGTGGCTCTTTTGAGCAGGCTGCCACTCGCAGCATTCTTGGAGACAAGTGACAGCCTTGTTACATTGACAGCGCCCCATCCCATGGTATTACTGTTATTATCTGCGTTTGTGGGTATAATAGATAACACGCCAGCCCTCCCTCTCCAAAATAAGCTGGCGTTGGGAGCAGTTTGGAGCGAAGATTGGGATATTTGCTGAGCATCCCAGCTGTGATAAAGGAGGCAGTGCTGTGGCTGCACAGGCTCGGCTGCGGGAGCTGAGCCGCGGGACGGCCGTGTCCAAATCACTCCCGAACTGCAGGGAGAGATAACAGCAAAAGGCAGAGCTCTGCTCCGGCAGAGCCCGCCCGGCCAAGGTTGTTTAAAAATACCCAGTGCCAGCCCCCGTGGTTTCTGCAGCTCTGCTGGGAGTCGGGAAGCCCACGCTGGTGATGAGCAGGTGCTCCTTGCAGGCTCAGCCCTTTAAAAAAGCTTCTGGGATCTTGCCCAGGGTCTCTTCTCCCAAAATCTAAGCCAGATCCCAGCTGGGAAGCGCTCTAAAAAACCACAACCACCTGCCCTGGCAGTGACCTCCATTTGGTGTTAAGCACAAAGCCACCTCACCGCCCATGGGGAGCACCGCCCTGCCTGCTGATGGACCCATCTGCTGGGATGAATCCGACAACGCTGGGGAGAATTTTAAAAGGAGTATGTAAAAAAAGCTTGGAGGTGGGCTGGATGCAGAACTGCCCCAGGGGGACCAGCCCGGATGGGGCTGGAAGCAGCAGCTCCTGGCCCGGCTGTGGGTGCAGGTGCTGCCCATCACCGAGGCTTCCCACGCCGCTGGTGCCCTCCAGCACAAGCAGGGATGGACGGGGAAAAGGCTCCCGGGAATGGCAGCTCTGCTGCCCTGTCATCCCCAGCACATCCCCCGGGAGGAGCACAAGCAGGACTGGAATATTTGCTGCTATTGCTCACGGTGTCCCTGAGCCCATCCCCGGGAAGTGGGACCCGTCCGAGGGGACAAACCAGCCCGCACACGTTTCCTGGGCCGTGAGTCACCCAGCTAAGTAAACAGCCAGGTAAACAGGCTCGTTTTACTTTCAAAATAAAAAACAAGGAGCCGCAAAGCCCAGTTCCTCCTCCTTGAGGAAGGACGGTGTGTAATCCTTGGCATTTGTCCTCCGGGTGCTCCTGCGAGGTGCCAGCGCTTTACAGCCTGGCAGCCGCCAGAGACAAAGTGACATATTTAGCTCAGGAGTGAAAATGCTGCTCGTCTGTGAATGCCAAGGAGCAGGAAAACAAAAAGCACCTGCGAGGGAAACGCCTGCTGCTGGGGGGGCTCCGAAACTTCACCTGGAAGAGGCACGGAGAGCCTGTCCCTAAGGCAGAGCAGCTCTGGGCATGGCTGGAATTAGGGGGATTTACAGCCAAATGCTGCATTCGTGCATTTGAGGGACTCTGCATCCTGCGGGGGGTGGCTTTCCAAGGGGAAATACAGCTCCAGACATGGCATTGCACTCCCACTGCAACCCCCGAGGCTGAGCCCTGGCACCCGAGGTTTGCTGATGGCTCCTTTGTTAGAAATGGGTTTGAACAGCCCCTGCAGAAAATCCTGTCCCAAAAGGCAGGAGCGGGTGTGGAGGAGCCCTGACCCGACCCTGCTAGGTTTGGGATCTCTGGGTGTTAAATGCCCTCAGATGAAGCCATTTCCCAGGCTGTGTTCTGTAAGGATCTCACTGTTTGATGGCTCCTCTTATGTCATTTCAGTAGCAGGTGGTGGAAGTGGGGGGAGGAAAAGCCTATAAAATGTTTAACATCCCTTTAGCTTCGATTTATCTGAAGAGAATTCAAACAGCACAATTTCCTCCCGCCATCTGGGTCCCACTTTAAGAGATGTTTTCTCCTATCAGTGCAATTTCAGAAAATCTTGTTGTACATCTATGGAAATGCAAGATGCTTCCCCTAAATTGTGCATCAGCGTGAAGCTTTTTAAACCTCAACAGCAGCTATGATATATTTTGACAGCTCCCAGACGGCTCCTGAGAGAATTTCCCTGTTCCAACACTACCCGTGCAGGGGGGCCCAGCTTTGGGAGCTGCAGTCCTACAAGGCAAAGCTCTCTGCTTGGTTTTGTACCAATTTCTGCTTGGTTTTTTCTTGTTTTGCTTCAGTACTGGGAAGAAGTTTCCCTTGCAGATCTTGCCTGAGCACTTGGAGCTGTTCATCATGTGTATTTCCCACTCATGCACCCCAAAATAGCTTAGAAACACATTGAACTGCTCCAAAACCTTAGAGACATCTCAAAGGTCCTGATAAACACCCTGCAAGTGGGAAGTCTGGAAGAGGAGAAAGGCTCCAGTAATGTCAGCCTTTCCTAGACACCCCAAACAACTGCAGGGAGAGCTGCTCTGTGCAGACAGCCCCAAAAATGCAGCTCCACAGGAGAGGGAAGGCATTTGCTTCAGCACCCCACTCCCAGGGGAGACTCTCAGGCCTCAGCCAGGTGAGAAAGACACCCCAGGCCCCAGCCCTCAGCCTTGGCTTTGCTGAGCTCCCTGAAAGCATCCAAAATCAAGCACTGATTCCCAGCCAGAGGAAGTGCCCCAAGAATGGGTTAGCACAGGTTAACAGAGGCCAGGGGTGTTTGCTGTCAGGCACCTTAGAGCTTAATAACCCCATAAACACAGCAGGGTACCTCTGGAGCAGCCAGATCATCCAGGGGATGAGCTGTGCCTGGCAGAGATGGGACAGGGGGTGACTGCCCACTCCTGCATGGAGAGAACCACAGGGCTCAGAGCTGGGGTGAAACCAGGACAGGGGGGTCCAAGGAGCCCCCACCATGGAACTACCACAGCACTGCTCACCCCAGCACATCCCCACTGCTGCCTGTGTCTCACAGCCCCAGCCTCAGCAACGGGACAGCCCCAGGATGGAGGAGTCACTCCCTCCCACTGGAGACAGACGGGCATTTGAGAACGGTAGAGGTTTTGGTCTAAAGCCAGAGGATTTGCTTATTTTTGAAGATATTAGGGATTTTTCCCACATGGTTCCTGCATGGCAAAGAAGGGTCCCAGAAGAAAAGCTGGAGCTGACACTGAGCCAAACCCCTGCCAGAGACAAGCAAAGTTTTTGTCATCAAAACCCCTCAGATTCTGGAGGGGTCTGGTAGCTCACCTAGAGCATGGGCTAAACTTGCGTTTGGTAAACCCAGGACCAGGTCTAAACCTGGCAAATCAGACCTGGGTGGATCTAAACCATGATCCTGTCTCAGAGAAAGAAGCCCTGTCTTGAGCAATTTCTGCCATGCACAGTTCAGGGAAATCAGGGATATTTCCAGTGGAGAAATGGTTTGTCCCTGTGGGGGTGGAAAAGCCCACATCACATCACATCACAAGAGCCTCAGTTTCCCCAATCACACTTTGGAACCAGGATGCATCTTTCAGGTTTGCCCCAATGCCATCAGAAACCAGCTCTGGGGACTCAGGTGGATGCTGGTTCTGTGGTGTTCTTCCCAAATCTGGCTCCAGCAGGATGGAGCTCCTTGCAGCTTGCTGGGAGGAGTTGGAATGCCGAGCACGCCTTCCCGACGTTCACCCTGATTTTCAGAAATTGCATTAAATCAGTATTGCTGCAAATTGCCCTCTTTTTTTGGCTCCAGCTTGATGTAAAAAGGAAAACAAATGGAGTTTTAAAATGCAGCTAATCAAGGAGTTAAAGAGAGGTTAATCCTAATGGATTAATCAGCTCGCAGGAGGATGGGAAGGAGGCTCAGGTGACAAGGAGCAGAGAAGCAGCCAAGCCTGGTTCTTCCTCCCAGGGGTGATGGAAAGGTTCAGGGAGAGTGTGGATACAGTGGTGATATTCCTTCTTCCACCTGGCTGCATCCAGCATGGGGACCACAGAGAAATAATGTGTCCTGGACTTAGGAATCTCTTCCCTGAGAAAACAGAGCTCTCATGCATCTGTCATCGTCCCCTGAGGAAAGGGGTGAGGAGTGTTTGACATCACCACCCTCAGCTACAGAAACCAAGAGGTGACAAAACCCAGGACATGGAGAGGCCCTGACTGGTGTTAACCCCCCTGCAGAACTCTGGATGGGATTGGGAAAGAGATTTTGAACAGAGCAGAGCTGTCCCAAGGCTTTCCACCACTGCCTGCACCCACCAGGCTGCCCTGAGCCCCTGCAGGGTCCAGCCTGTGGCTCCTGCCACCAAATCCAAACATCAGCCTCTGCCTCCCAGCACAGCCAGGGGCATCCTGACGGGACAAAGCCTCTTTCTTGGCAGCTAATTGGGCTTAGGCATAAGAGGGGCTTGAACATCATTAGTGACAGTGAAAGCAGGGAGGTTTAAAGAAGGTTATTAATGATATACACGCTGTACACAGCAGCATAATCGCCCCCAAAAATATTAGATCCATTAAGTATCATTATCAAGGCCTGGAGCTAATCATTTAAGCTTAATGAAACCAATACATTTCTCCAGCACTGGCAGCACTGCTCATCCCTCAGAGGGAGGTGGCAGCCAGGGGAGGCTTGAGCAGTGCTGTCCCTGCAGCTTCACTGCCCTGCTGGCTCTGGGCTCTGTGTTCCCCAGAGCTGAGCCCCCTTCCAGGTGCTTTCAGCAGGGATTCACCCTCTTCAGCATCAACCTTTTGCTTTGGCAGCTCAAAGACCTTCTGCTCAATGACCACAGAAGGGTTTGGATGGGAAAGTACCTTGAAGACCCCATTCCATGGGCAGGAACATCTTCCACCAGGCTGCTCAGAGCCCCATCCAGCCCGACCCTGGCAGGGCACTCATCCCACAGCTCCCTCCTCCCCTTGTTTTGAGCAGCTCTTGGAGACCAGAGGAGAAATGATTTGGAGCCAAGGCGGCTGCGATGATCTCACTGCTAATTATGCAGAGAAGTCATTTTGCTGTGGCTGTGGTGATGAAGTGATATCAGAGGAGCAAAACCCCACAGCCACTCTGTGCATCACAAATTAAACAGAAAAAAAACTAAGAGTGAGCAAACCCAACACCTTGACCTCTGTGAGCCACTGTGGGTGCTGTGCTAGCCCCAAACCCACTGCAGTTAGGGACAGGCAGCTCAGGCTGGGACACAATTCAAAATGCCATCAGCTCCACTTTCCTCTTTGTCCATGTGTGTTTCCCACTCTGGTCCCAGCAGTGGGATCATTGCTGCAGCAGGAATCACCATCATTTTAAAGGGGAGCTGGGGATTAGCACCATCCTTATTAAAACCACTCACTCACACCTCATTTTACCTTCCCACTGGAGATGATTTAGCTTGATTTATTCTAATTAGTTGTAATTTATTGTTTTAATGAGCTCTTCTGCAGGCTTTTTGTGCTTCATAACCACCCTCCTTGGCTGCTACAATGCATTTCAAGGAGGTCTTTTAATAAGGAAAGGTTTCCAAGGCTGCCTCGGATAGGGAGGTTTTTGTTGGAGTATGAAAGAATCAAAATGAAGCTGAAATTTTCCTCTCCTCCAGGATGGGTTTGCTGGGGAGCATCTGGCTGGGAGCAGGAGGCTGCACTTCAGCACTTCACCCAAATGGCAAGAGTCTCCTTAATTAGCAGCAGCATTTGCAACTGGGTTTAAAGACTGACAAAAGAAAACAAATAGGAGAAAACTCTCCTTCATCTGGCTGCAGCTCTGGAGCAGGGAGTTTGGGCCTGGAAGGTGCTGCTGCCCAGAGGCAGCTGCAATTCCATGGACAGGGCAGGGATGCTCCACACCAGGGTCACCCACACTGCCCACCCAGGAGGGCCTGTGCTGCTGGGGGGGTCACAGGGCCTCAGAGCCCACCCAGTCCCCTCCTGGGGTGGACACAGGCAGGAGCATCCAGGACACGATGCCATAATCAGCCTGGCTTTACCCACAGGGATCTCTCCTCCCCTTCCCTCTGCTGGGATGGGTGAAGCTGCAGGAACTTCTTCATCTGCTCCCAGGGGTGGCTGGGCCATTTTGTGGCTTTCCAGGCTTTCATTTGGAAGGGAGAGAAAGGCCAACTGCTCAGGTGGGTTATTTCTGTGACATTGGGTCCTTCCATTAGAAAAAAAAAAAGTTTTTGCTTCTCTGTCCCCATGGTCATCACGTGGCCAAGTGTTCCCTTTGGAGACATCCAAAATAAAGCAGATGAGATTTGCTTTGCAAGTAGAGACAAAAACTTTGTGAAAGCAAAACCTCCAAAGGGGGAGAAACTCCCAAAGAGAAACATGAAAACCCTCAAATGGCTTCAGTGACAGCAGAGAAACACCTGGGTGGTTACAGGATATTTTCTCAGGGAAAGGGACTGGCTTGTACTGAAGCAGCTGAGATTTGTGTGAGAAATTGTGAGAAACCCTTGGGGAGCCAGGGATGCTCCAGAGGGCTCTGGGAAGGAAGAACTCCTGGAAGTGTTACAGCAAATCCCCTGTGCAAACCCAGATGGAGCCACTGCAGGAAGGGGAGCAGCTGCCAAGAGAGAGCCTGGAGAGCTGCACGTGTCCTGGGGGCCAGGGGAGCTCTGCAGCCACTGAGGAGGAGGCTGCTGGAGGAAGTCAGGCTGAGCTCCTGCATGTGCAGAGGCTCCCAGAGGGGCTGGAAAGCACAAACAGCCCCATGAAACAACAAAGGGCTCTGTGTGGGCACCCCAGGACCCCACAGCATGATCCACAACGAGAGACATCAAGGGCAGGGTGAGCCAGCAAGGGTGTCCCAGCCCATGGGCACGTGAGCCAGTGAGGGTGATGGTCCCCAGAGCAGGGATGGGCACAGCCCTGGGAGCTGCTGTGCTGGCCACTGACCACAGCTCTGCCCAGCCACCACCTGCTCCTGCCACAGGGGCTGGGCAGTTGGAAAATTGGATGAACCCCATTCCTCTAGGAGAAGAGGCTGGGTCTCTGGAGGTGCCTGGTGGATCTGGACAGCTCTGGAGCTTCTTGTGGATTATTTACCCGGCTCCACATGCTGCCAGCCAAAATAAATCAATTCAGCTTTTGCTTCCATTTAAGGAAAATAAATCCTCTGGGACAGGCTGGGAGCTGGTGCCCTGCTGGGAGCCACGTGCTCCCCATCCCAGCCCTGGTGGGATGTAAAGGGAACTCGGAACCCCTCGTGCCCTCTGCCCCATGTCCCTGCCTTGCAGGGGGCAGGTGGTGCTCCACAGCTTCCTTGGCAGCTTGGGACAGACAGCAGGACACAGGCAGGAGGTTTGCTGAGCCTCCTGCCACCGAGCTGGAGCTGCCTGGAGAGCTCTCCCACGCCTTGGGTGACCTTTTCCTTATCTCCTCACGTCCTTCAGCCCCTCACAGCAGCCAGTTGGAGCAGCAGGTCCTCCAAGGCCAGTTTCCCATGATGTAGCCCCTTATCTCCTGGTGCTGAGCCCTCCCCACCAGCCCATTCCAGCTCTGTGTTGGCAGCACTGGGAATCACCCGCTTGTGCTGCAGGAGGGATCACCAAAAATGTAACCCAAAACAAAAAAGCTGCATGGACCATCCACATTTCCCTCCAGCTGCCCAGGAGAGCTTTGCTGGGACTCCTCAGAGGGAACCTTGCAAGCTCATGCTCCTGAGATGCATCAGGAACTGCTGGATGGACCTCAGCCCCAGCCCCAGAATTCCTCTCCTGAACAGGCACTCTCCTTTCTCCTGCCCCATCCGTGCCAGATACAAACTGCCCAGCATTCAACTACTTAATCCCACCAGCTCCTTCAGGGGTGGTTGTGTGTGTGATCAGAACTGGCTTCTTAGAAAGAAAAAAAAAAAAAAATCTTCCAAGCAGCTGCTCCTGTCTCCTCCCCATCCAGGATGCTGTGTTGGCAGCATCAGAGCTGCTTCAAGAGCAGCACGTGCAAGGCCAGATTAGGATGGTTCCTCTGTCTCCTTCAGCAGTGAAAATCATTTGGTCTTGGATGATGTGGATATTGGCAAGTCTAATGCTGTTCCAGGAGAAAAAAGGGAGCACTGTCCTCCTGGAATGACTGGGACAGGGCTGCTGTGGCTGGGGTGCCCTGTGCAGTGGGAATTGCTGAAAATCACAATCCTGCTTTCTCCCTTGTGTGAGGGAGGTCCCAAAATGCACAGCCAGGATCTCAGTCCCTCCTGGGCTCCCTCAGGCAGCCCCAGGGTCAGACCCACAGGATGCCCACTGCTCCCCTCCCCCTCAGTCAGAGCCTGCCCAGTCTGTCCCTTAGAGCTGGTACTAAGCCTTAGGCCCTGATGTGTTCTGCACTCCTGATGGGCTGTAACTGCTCCAAACCCACAGATGTGATGTCACTGCAGAGTGGCCACCATTGCTCTGTGTTATGGGGCTGGAGGCTCCAAACCAGCATCTCACACACGAGGGAGGGTGAGCAAACTGCTCCCAGCCCCCAGCAGCCCCAGCTCTTCTCCCCCTGGAATCCAGACACAGATCCCACCCCCTCTCCTCAGACACGGGGCAGAGGCTGCTGCAGAAGTGCCCCAGTGTTTCCAAACTGATTTTTGCACTTGCAGAAACACCACTAGGGATTACTTGTTTAAAACCTCCTTTGCAGGGATAATCAGATCATACTTGAAAAGAGCCTCTGGATCTTCAGTTACAATTATTTCATTAGGATGTGATACTCCAGACCATCCAAGAGCTTGGGAAGCTGCTGTCTGCACAGGCCCAAGCACGCTGCCCATGGAAGAGGTCCTTAGTGCTAATTGCCAATGCCAACCCCAGCCATTAGGAAATTATTGCTAATGCAGCTGACAGCAGCTTTTATAAGACTCTATTAAGGAATTCATCAGAAAGCAGAACCAAATAAAGCAAAAAGCTATTAAAGAAAAACAAAACTCACCCCAAACTGCAGGATCAGCAGGAACAAGAGCAGGAGCTGTGTTGTGAGTGCTGCAGCCCCAAAGCTGAGCCTGGAGCTCCCTTTGTCCCAGCACTGGGGTTGCACCAGCCTGGGGCCCTCCCCAAACACCTCAGGATGGGAGAGTGGCTCAGCAGTGGCTCATTCCCCCCTGGCAGCTCCCTATGGATTCACAGCTGGTCCCCTGCACCTGCAGCCCTGCCCTGGCCCCACCCTGTGCCAGACAGGGGTGCAGGGCCAGGATATGGGTGCAGGGACATCCAGCGGGGTGCTGGGCCCGAGCATGTCCCCAGGTGCCCCTATGAAAGGGGAAAAATTGAGGTTGGGCCTGGGGATATTTTTTCAAAAGTCTGTTAAAAATAACTCTCTGAAGGGGTGAGGAAGAGGAAGGACAATTTGTGCTGGAGAGGTGTCACCCACAGGGCCTGACGGCTCCAAGTGGCACAAGGACACAGGGCTGGAGCTGTGACTCACGACTTCCTGGCGTTCCATGCCGCTGTCGGTATCGCATTTCGGGGATTATATTTTATTCATAAAAATTGCTGTGCTCACAGAGCCTGGCAGAGCCAGAGAGGCTGAGCTTGGGGCTGGCTGTGCTCTGCGCCATCGAGGGGTCCCAGCTCTGGAACAAATGCTGGGAGTTAAATATAATCTGCACAACTGGGTGAGGGTGCCCAGGTTCCCCTCCATGCCCTGGAACGGGGGTGCCAACGTGGCCCGCGGTGCTGGGCCAGGGTTTCCAGCACGTGGTGGCTGTTGTTGGTAACCACGGCCCCAGCGAGCCAGAGCGGGGCACGTGAGGCTGTATTTTTAACTCTGAGGTCCTGGTGACATGGAAAACTGGGTGCCTGGCCCAGGTGCTGCACAGATCAATGGAAAATTTCCTGCACCT
This sequence comes from Peucedramus taeniatus, assembly GCA_013400575.1. Lineage (NCBI taxonomy): Eukaryota > Metazoa > Chordata > Aves > Passeriformes > Fringillidae > Peucedramus > Peucedramus taeniatus. The sequence continues at coordinate 301,465 of WBNO01023436.1, read as the reverse complement.
CCCATTGACAGCTCGGCTTTGCTGAGCCCAGGTGCTGCAGTGTTTTAGCAAGGGGGGCTTTGCCACCAGGAATGGTTTTAAGGCTGTGCCCAGAACCCAGCAGACACCATTTGCCATTCCACTGGGAAGTGCTTCCCTGTGGAGCTGGCATGCTGAGATGGAAATGGGGATGGGGCAAACCCAACTTTCCCCCCTCACAGCCTGGTTTAGCATCCCCAGGCAGGAAGAACATTTTAAACTCCCTGAGGGCCCAAGGCCAGGATGAGCCCATGGTCCTTGCCAGGCCCGATGCCTCCCCAGCACAGTGTTAGCTGGGATTTGAAATTCCCCCATCAGTGCAGGCATCCCACATATCTCTCCTGTCCTTGCCTTCATGGGGATGAGCTGTGCCAAGCTGGGTGGTGGCACATAGTGACATTCCCCTCGTCCCCACCACCCTCCCACAGCCCGACGCCACCCCACTGGCTCAGCCGAGACAAGCGGAGGCTAAGAACATCAACTGGGTTTTATTCCTCAGGTCTGACAAGTAAAAGCACAAATTCTCTTTGGAAATAAGGAAAAAACAAAAAACCAACACCAAAACCCCAAACCAAGGTTCAAAGCACGCAGACCATTTCTCAGGATGGAGGCCACGCCATCGAGCTCGGCCGCCGGACGCGTGTCCTTCGCAGAGATGTAGTTTACAAAAAAAAAAAACAACTCATGGAGGAGGAAAAGACACAGAGCTACGGGTTTCCATCTCAATTTTAAAGAAAAAAACAGGCCCTTTTTCGCTATTGTTATAAATATCCCATCCGAGCGACTCGGAACAAACAACAACCATAAGGAGGAGCATCCTTTCTGCTTGGCCCCGTGGGCACAACATCTCTACCGGCCCCTCAGCCCGCTAGAAGCCCTCAGGGGCGGTGGCCTGGCACCCGGTGCGTGCCCCGGCTCTCAGCTGGGGTGGCGAGTGCCGCCATCCCTGCGAGCGGCACCCGTCACCCTTGCCCGAGGCTGTCAGGACGCCGGCCAGGGACCGGGGGGCGGGGGAAGGGGACAAGGGACGGGGGTGCCGGGGCGCGGGAGGGCCGCGGGTGGCTGCTCAGGTGCAGGTGGCCTCCTGGCTCTCGACGGGGATCTCGCTGCCGCTGCTGCCCTCGCCGTACTGCTGGTAGGGGGGGATCTGGGGCGCCTCGATGATCAGCAGCCCCTCCGGGGACAAGGAGGCGAACACCGTGATGGGATCCACCTCGTAGGGCAGCCTGCAGGAAAGACGCGATGGGTCAGGATGCTGCATCCCCGGTGGATCCCGACCCTTGGACCCCCAGCACGCGGGGAACCGGCGGTGCCGAGGCAGCGGCCCCGGCAAAGCCTCTGTTATTACTGGAGCGCCTGTGAATGTGCGGGGGATATTTCGAGCGGGCTCCTGGCCGGCCTGGCTCCCGCGGGAGCTCTGTTTAATCTCCCCGGCAGATGTGTTTGACGGGATGTCAGCGCCGCTTGCGCCGCGCGGAGCGGGAGTAAATCCCGGCCGTGCCGCAGCCGCGTCAGCGCCAGCCTTGCCCGTAAAAGGAGCCCGAGCGCCGAGCAGGAGCGAGCCCCAGCCTTCCCGTGGGAGTTCGGGATGCACAGGGCTCCTTCAGGCTGGAAAAGCGAAGCTGAGCCGCTGCCAGCCGAGGAAACCCTTCCCATGCCCTGGGCTTTGATGCTTTTCCCTGTGAACCGTGCGAGCCCCGCGGGCGGGATCTGCCCCCCACATCGGTCGGGGCTCGCCTTTGCGGTTGTTGTTGCCAAAGCGAGCCACGGGTGAGTCAAGGAGATAGCGATCTCACTGACATCACGGAGATGCGGGGATAAGCAGGGATGTGCTCCGGGGCTGGCGGTGGAGCCGGCCCGCTGTGCCCCGCTGTCCCCGGGGACGCCTCTTCCCCGCATCCCTCCTGTCCCCGCGCCCGGCCCCAGCCACAGCCCCGGGAGTGCAGGAGACTGACAGAACGCCACAAAAAAGGCCTCGTCCTCCTTTCCTTCCCTTGGGAAATCACTCTGTGGCCCGGCCCGGCCAGGCGTGTGCTGCAGAGGGGCAGATTTTGGGATGGAAAGAGTCCCCGCGTGTGTGAGCTGGGGCGCGGGGACCGGCAGAGCTCGGCCGGGCCGACCGGTACCTACTGGATTTTCTTGGTGAAGTTCTTGGAGACGATCCCTCCTTCCACCTGCTGCTCCTCGTGTTTGCCTGCAGGGAAGGCCAACACCCCACATCAGCACCTTTCCAGGAGATTATTTTTTCCCCAACAAACAACAACAACAATTAAACCCAACAGGAAAGCTTTCCGAGCAGCTGTTTCCCTGCCCCAGTGCAAACTCTTTCTCTGGGGAGGGCTCAGGAGGCCTCTCCATGTGGGGAAGGAGATGCTAGGCACAGCACAGCCACATTTCCAATGGAAAACTGGCGTCTCACAGGCTGCCAAGAGCTGGGGCTTAAGAAAATAAATAATAAAACCATTGTAGGTGGCAGTATCCCCCTTGGCCTCACTCCCCAGGATGGGCTCCTTTCCATCCCTCTGTCAGGCTGGGAGTCCCTGTATCTCGAGTATCAGCCAGAGGCTGCCTGGACCCCCCTGACCTGTGGCTTTCCCCCTGTGCTGCAGTGAGCTCTGAATAAACACTCAGAGCTGTGTCAGGTGCCAGCCCCAGCCCTCCTAGCCCGGAGGACTCAGGAACAATGGGGAGTGTCAGTGCCAGGCTGATGGGACACCGAGGGCAGTCGTGGGCACCCCAGAAGTGCTGGACCCCGCACCCACTGTTCCCGACGTTAATTGATTTTTCAGGGATGTGTTTCCTGCCGGCTCAGAGCCAGGCTGGGCTGGGGGCTGTGGGTAACTGCTCCTTTCTTCCCAGCCTCTCCCTCGGCCCCTTTAAAGGGAATCTCCCTCCGTGCCGACCTCACCCTGGCTATAATTAACCGAGCAGAGCTGGGGCCCCTCTTGGCTCAGGGTGCCGCCAGCCAGGGCACAAAGCAGGGAGATTTACCCCAAAGGACACGTGTCCTTTCTCATTTTGGCAGCAAACCACCATAGCTGGAGAGCCACATCCCCCCCTGTGACACCCAAATTGCCTCTGGAGATGCCCCGAAGCCCTGCTGCAGCCCTCCCCCGCTCCCAAGCACGGGGCTGCTGCCACCTCATTAAAACAAAGGCGATTTTGGCATTTTGCAGCAATTCCTCGAGCTGGCAGTGCCACCTCCCCGGTGCCTCGGCTCTCACCTGACACCTCGACGTATCCATCCTTGGTTTTGACCGTCAGCTCCTCGGGTTTGAAGCTGTGCACGTTGACACAGACCTTCCAGGGCTCTCGGGGGAAGGGCGCGGGGCTGCGGCTCTCGGGGTACCCCCCGAAGTGGGCGCCGTAGGCGGGGGCCATGGGGGGGGTGCGGCCGAGCCCGGCGCGCAGGGGGCCCGGCCAGGTGGTGGTGAGCCGGGGCCGAGCCCAGTCGGGCCAGTCCGCCGTCAGGTCCCCGGGGAAGGGCGACAAGCCGAAGTCATCGTCCAGCAGGCGCGAGGTCAGGCCGGGCTCCCGGAAAGGGTCGCGGAGGCTGCGCCTGCCGGGATAATGGCAGGAGAAGGGCATCTGGCTATCGGCCATGGCTTCCTTCGGAGGGGTCTGAGCGTGTCCCCGGGGCTCTCCGACGGAGCCTCAGCCTCTGTGCGGCTGCTCCTGGCTGCAAACTTCCCCCGGGAGCCTGTCCCGGAGGAGACGCATCCACCCCGGGTGGGACGTGGGTGCGCGGGGACGGTCCCTCCTTCCCGGCACCAGGTGAAGGACGATGAGAAAATCAATTCGGGCTGAATCACCGGGAGCTGGAGGAGCGCAGGAAGGACGGAGGGAGCTCTCTGGCCGCGAGAAAACGCTTCCTGTCTGGCTGCGATCCCAGGACTGGGGAGAGGAAAATAAAACTTCTTGTCAGGAGAGAGGGAAAAAAAAAAAAATAATAAACCCAAATATCCTGAGATTAAAAAGCTCCTCTGTCACTTCTCACTCTCCGGCACTTTATGTGCAACTTTCCCTGCTGCTCCTGGGTGAGAGCTGCAATAAATGCCTGAGCCTGGAGCCCAGAAACTTCTCTAACCTTCCAGCCGTTGGGCGAGTACTATTTATATGGAGTTCGGAGGAGGGGGGTGTGTGTTTTGCAAGTCCTGCCCTGTCAGCCGAGTATTTTGGAGAGGATGAAACAGCCGTGGAGAATTTGGGCAGTGGCAGCTGACCTCTCTTGCTGGCCCGAGGATCCCGGCTGCCACGGCGCTTCGGCAGCTGCCCCGGCCCCTGCCACCCCCTCCTGCTGCTCTGCCCGCCCAAAATAGCCCCCAAGCTCGCTCAGGGCTGGCTGCTTTCACCCCGGTGTCACCTGTTAAAAATACCGTGGTGGGGCTGAGCAAGCTGCTCCCCTCACTGTAAAGCCACGTGTCCCCGCGCCACCGAGTGCCACCGTGCCGGGAAATGGGTCACTGCTGGCACCCCAGCGCAGTGGCACCCCGGGGTGGGTGTTTTGGTCGTGTGGGGCAGGGGCACAGGATGACCCCCTCCGGCATCCTGCCTCTCTGGCCATCTTCACCTGCTGGGCCCGGAGAAACATCCCCTAACTGCGGGAAGGAGACGGACCCCAGGCAGCAGCAGACGCTCACGGCGGCATCCTGCCCCTGCCTCTGCCTCTGCCTCTGCCTCCTCCTCCTCCTCCCGGCCCCACCGCATGCCCCGGCCCTGCCGCAATCGCGGTGCGGGCAGGGCGAGGCGTTAATCACAGCCGCGGCCGGGCCGGTAATTACAGGGCAGCGGCGGGAGCGGGCTGCGAGCTGTGGGAAGGGGCGCGGCAGCAGCACTGGAGGGGGAGCTCCCAGCGAGCATCCAGCCGGCAGACACGGCCCCGAGCCCGGCCACAGGCGGGGGTACGGCTGGCAGGGACGGGGTCCCCATTGAGGAGGTCCAGGCACGGCTCCGGTGGGCAGCGGGGTGTGCTGGAGGATGGGATGGGATCAATGAGGGTGACGTTGGCGACGGAGCCACTTCCTCATGCCGCATCCTGGCTCTGCATCATGCTCCTTCTCTCCAGCATCTGCAATTTTTCTAATGGACTCTGTGGAAGTAATTGCAGCAGGAAGGCTTTAATGCAGCACAGGCCGCGCGGGGATGCAGCCGCTGGTCACTCCATGGCATTAATCGAGGCAGAATCGCTGGGGGCAGGGAGCTGCCTCTCCTTGGCTAGGGCAGGGCTGCCCCCCGTGCATGGAGACACCCGGGCATCACAGGGGTCTCCCTGGCGTCCGAAGGGATGCTGGAGATGCCTGGGGAGGTCCCAGGTGCGGGGAGGCAGCTGCTGCTGGAGGGACTGAGCATCCCCCTCCATTCCCTTGTCCTGCCCGGCTGCCTCTGCCGGGCTGGGGGCTCCTGGTGCCCGTGAGTGACAGTACCGGGACAGTCCTGGCGGTCACTGCCGCACACAGCCTGAGCTCAGCTGGGCACATCTCAGCTTGGCTGGGGAGCAGAATCGCCCCAGCACTCAGCTCTGCCACCCCCTTGGGCAAACAGCAGCGCACGGGGCGAGAGGGACAAGCCCCGAGGAGGTTTCAGGCAGCCCCATGATCCTGCCGTGTTTCCAGGAGCCTCATAACATCCATCCCCCATCCCACGTTTCCCACATAGCTCCAGGCCATACTCCCTCCCCGGCCAGGAATTCTTTCTGTCGCCTTGTTCATCCCCGATTAGTCACACGTCCCCTCCTCCCGCCTGCTCTCACCCTCTCTGGGCCATCCCAATTTAGCTCCTGTTGTCATTCCAATCCTCCCGGCCGAGCCACCCCACGACATCAGCTCTGGGAAACATGGAGTGCCCTTGCAGCCCCCCTTCTCCTCCGAGTGACCTGGGGATGCTGCCCCGTGTCCCCACGATCCACCTGTGCCACGCCCAGACCTTCCTGGGTGCCCATCTGAGCCCTGCTGAGGAGCACGGGGACATGGCCCAGTGCTGCTGCTCCCCTGGGGGCCTTCCAGGGTGCTGGAGAGTCCCCACTGCCCCTGGCTCCTGCCGGGAAGGTGACAGTGGCAGGGCCCTGTGGCACGGGAACACTGTCCTGGGCTTGGAGCAAGAGCTGAACAGGAAGGGAAGGGCACAGCCCCGAGGAGAGCACTGGTGAGCCCAGTGTGACCTCCAGGGAGAGATGGACGCATTTCTGGCTTGGGCTCCCGGTGCCTGAGCAGGGTGGGGAGATCCAAAGGGCCTGGCAAAGGGCAGCAGGAGCCTGGCCCAGCAGGGAAAGGAGAGCTGCCAGAAATACTAGCCCACAACTTTTTTTGCTTCAGCCAGTACCCTGAGGAGCCAGTCGTTGGCAGCTGGGAGTGGAGGCACATGTCCTTCTCTGCAGAGCAGCTGAAACAACCCGAAATATCCCACTGCACACACTTGTATCCAAAAGGAGCATGATGCAAAGGAAATACTGTCCAAACCTTTATTGGAACCTTTTTCTAACCAGGCTAACAACTCAAACACCCAGGAAGACTAAAGGATACAGAACACATGTGGATGGAGAGCAAGGGGAGCTTTACAATGAACTCAAACAAACAGATGTGCCGGTGTCGTTGGGGGTGGAATCAACCAACAGGCAGAGAACAGAGACACCGTTTCCCTCGCGGCTTTTCTCACGTCTTGGATTTTGTTCTACATCTTCTGCTCATTCCCCGGGTTTCAAAGGTGGAGAGCTGCCCCGGGCTGGTGAGGGTGTTGTTCTCTAGGCAATAGCCCAAAAGCTGGGGTGCTTGACCATGACACTGTTGCTTTGGAGACCCTCCCAGTCATGCGCAAACTGCCAGGTAGCAGCAAAGTCATGAGAATTAATTATTCTCTGGTGAAGAGGTAATAAAACCCCACTGGACACTAAAGGGCAAAGTCTTCCCTTAGGCACCCGAACCTGCCCCTTTCTGAAATACCCCAAGAGCTCGAGGCTGAGCACCCAGCAGCTCCGGGCCAGCTCTTGGGAGCAGCCCAGCGCTGGCAGTCGCTGGCTGGTGCTGGAGCCGTGGCCACGCTGCAGCAGCACAGGCAGCTCTGCCCAAGGAGCACAAACACCTCCCCAGGTGGGCGGAGCAGCAGCCGCGGCCTCGGTGGAGCGATGCTGGGGCAGCGGGGGATTTTTAGCACATCTCATGCTCTTCTCAAAGCTGGGGGAGGGTGCCTGCAGGAAGTTCTGCTCGTGTTGGAGACAACGGGGAGGTCTCCCCAGTCCTGCTAGCTCCTGAGCTCACATCAGGGAAAAGCTACTGGCACAAGGCTTGGGGAAGGGAGCAAAGCAGGGCGTAGCACGAGGGTCTCAGGATGGGGCAGGGTGGACATCCTTGCTTCCTGGTGGAGACCACGGCCAGTCACTTCCATCCTATTCCCTTCCTCATCACTGATGCAAAGAGTGACAAGTGTCCCCATCCCGCAGAGGGAAGAGGGGACCAGCAGTGGGAGATCAGAGAACTTCAGGGATTTTTGGTGATGGCAGCCCTATGCCATGTGGCAGAGGAGGAGGAGCAGGGTTATTCCTCCACCAGAGCTGGCCTGTCACCTCTGAATTCCCCACTGCTTTCCAGAGGGATATGATTTGTCAACAGAAACTGGTTCAAGGAGATGGAGAGTTTTCCCCTGCCTTGCCCATCTCCATCACAATGAGGTTCCTCTCTAAATACTGGTGGTGAGGTCCAAATGAGCCAAATTTGCCTTCCTCTCTCCAACATATCTGGCAACCCTTCAAAGGCTCCTGCCTTCATGGACCCAACAGCATGACCCAAACAGCTTTTTTTAAAGTAATGCTCAATAAATAGAAGAAATAAATATTAAATAGAGGCCAAGTCCTCTTAGCCTGTTCAATATATGTACAATGCATAGCAAAATAACAGTGACTGGTTGTTGCAGACAAGTTTGGTACAAATTCAGTCCCCAAAACAACAAAAACATTGAGAAAATTGCAGTTAACATAAAGCAAAGCTCAATCGAGTGCTGCAACCAATGAGGAAAGAACAGAACAGTGCTTTGAAACATCCCTTATCTTTGCTTCTCAGCAAACCTGCAGAAATGGTGTTGGGTTTTCTGGATCATGGGGTGGGGAGAGGTGGGACAAGCCTCCCTTTGGGGGAAAAACCCAGAGACAAGGCAGGTCCAGTGAACGGGGAGAGCTGATGGCTCCAGGGTCAAGGAGATTTGGGAGTGAGCGCTGTGACGTGCTCTGCCAGGGAAAGGCAGCAGGGGTGCTTGTGGGATGATTCAAAATCATGGCTGGGAAAGAGCCTTTGAGTGTGAGACAGGGCTTCCAAAAAGCAGCCAAGATATTATCCTGATGTTGTGGCCAGCCCTGAACACCCCTTGTGTGTCTGACCACAGCAGCGATTCACCAACACCGAAATGACCAAGCTGTCTTTCCACCAGGTGAACCTGCTCTTTGCAGAGAGCACCTGCAGCAATCTGAGATTGATGGATGCAGAGCAAAAATCCATAAAAGCAGTGAATGAGAGACAACTTAAAAAAAATTTAAAAAGCACTGGCAAAAGGCACAGAGACAGAAAAACTCACAGCTTCACACAAACCCACAGAAACCCCGTCTGTCCACTAACAGGAAGGGTGTACTAAAGCTTGTACTAAAAATATTAAATAAGTTAAAAATAAATAACACCGAGGGAAACTCACATGTATATGCACATGTGCACATACACACATACACACACAGCCTTGGTCAGATCCGTCACCAGAGGCTGGATTTTGCAAGGACCTTCCGCAGGGATCGCTTTCTCACAGTCTCATCTCTTTTGTTTTCCCATGGGTGGGTCAGCGCGCAGGGATAAACACGGCAGGGGAGTCCTGGCGACGGCATCCTCCCAGGAAAAGCGGCGGTGGCAGCGCGGAGCAGCCGGGTTTCGGGTTGAGCGCTGGCGGCGGAGCCAAGGCAAACAGCGCGGGGCCAGCTGGCACCCGGCCGGCGCGCGCGCAGGTGACACTTCGCTGGTGGCGCTGCCAGCACCCCGCGCTCGGCCGGCCAGCGGACCCCCGCCGTCACCTCCGACACGTCCTAGACCCGTTTCTGTGGTCACACCCATCACATTCCTGCACAAATCTAATAAGAAACCCGAGATTCCNCCAAAAATAACTTAACGTTAGGAAAAAAAAAATAGAATAAATAAATACTGGTCCATTCTGACATACAATTAAAAATAGAATAATAATAATATTAAATAAATAAATAAATAAATAAATAAATTAGAGACGTTTACTCCAATGCAAGTCTGCTTGGGAAACCCCAGGAGCATTGAGCTGCCACAGACTGTACAGGCAGAGGCAGTCCTTGATGTAGGGATCAGCTGGACGAGTGCAGGAGCTGCCCCACACAACCCTTGGGGTAACTCCTGACCCACAGGGGGTGGGTGCTAACCCTGGTGTGGTGCTTCCATCATCTGTCCCCAGCCATGAGGACTCCAGTCAGTGTGAGTTTGGTATTTACACCAGCTGCACAAAGCCCCTCTTCTTTCCTTTCCTAGTTTTGGATCTCTGGGCTCGCTGCTTCCTTGCTGCAGCTCCGTGTGTGCGTTACGGGGTGCCAAGGGGCAGGAAACGCTCCTGAAACACTGGTAGAGCTGGGGAGGTCTGGATTCCCATCAATGCCTTTGGATCTTCCCAGGGAGCAGAAGGATGGGGCATTTCAGCATCAAACCGGGAGAGACTCTTTGGGGAAGAAGCATGAGGTTTTCAGCCCTTTTGAGAGGGAGTTCACTGCAGAAGGTGGCCAAGGGGCCACTGCTGGGGGCAGCACAGGAGGGAAGGCAGTGGCATCCTGTCTTTGACCCCTCAACCAAAACCCTTCAGCATTTGCTCAGCCCTACCAGGAACACTTCTCTCTGTATCCTAGAAAGGGTCTTTCCAGAAGATGGACCCATCCCCACTAAGCCACCAGCCATACCAGTGCTCAGCCCCCCCATCCTCACACTGCCTGCAGCAAGCAAGGCGGGGGATGAGGGTCTGGGAAAAAGGGGAGCCTTGGCCATTGAAGGCACGGGACAGGGGGGGACCAGCTCCAGGAAAGATGCCAGGAAAGAGGTCCCTGACATAAAACTCCCTCCTGTACCACCCAGATGGAATCCCTGCCTGTGCTGCGGTACTTTCCAACAGATAACAGATTTATAGGCTTGCTGAGGCAATCATCCAGTTCCACCACAGCAGCTCGTGGCACCCCTTGCTGCTTTGTCCCTTTTCCAGCTGCCAGGGGCCTGTAGGTAATTCTGTAGATGGGGGGTGGGTTGCATTCCTTTCTACTCCCTCTCCTCCTGCAGATGGTGGCTGCACTCAGCCCTTTTCTGTAACACTTAAACAACACACACCTCCTTGACTCATTAAGCCCAAACTCGTTAATAATCATGCAGGATGGAAGGGGAGGGGATGGAAAAAGGGAGGGAGGGAAGTCTTAAACCCAAATTAGCGTCTCTAAGCACCCAGGTGTTGTAAGAGAAATAAACTCCTCAGCACCAGCTCAGCCTGTGCTGGGAGAAGCCTTTGTTACCCGGCAAAACACAGTAATTGCACAGGCAGCTGGGCTGGCAGGGAGACAAAACCCCAGGGCCCAGGGCAGCTTGTGGCTCCCTGGCAAAAGAGGCAATTAGTGGGGGGCCCCTCCTGTCCCCCTGCACTGCTCTGGCCCCACAGTAACAAAATGGGGCACCAGTGCATCCTGCTGCAGCCTGGCACTGGCCCTGCAACTGTGCTGCTGATCCTGCCCCAGGGCAGCCAGAGGGCCTCAAGGAGGAATGATTGCCTGGAATCCTGCCTGAAATTGCTGCGTGCATTGAGGAACAGGAATTGGGGTCCCCTGGCTCTTGCAATGCCCTTTTAACCCTGCTTGTTCTGACTGCATCCTACAACTCCTATCTCTGCACCTCCCTCTAATCCCACCAGCAATGCACTCCTAGGGCAATGCTCCTTGAAGAAGAACCTAAACCCAACCTGTCCGAGGCTTCCTCCGAGAAGGGAAGCCCACGGCCCCTGTCTCCCATGCGTGGCCTGGCCCTCGGAGCACAGCACGGCACCACCTCCCCTCTGCCTTGTACCTCACCAGCCCCAGGTCTGCTTCAGACCTCAGCAGATGGTTTGCAAGCAATTCAGTGGTGGGGGGATAAAACAACCCTGAAAAGGTGCTGCTGCCTGGTAGGAAAGGGCAGGCAAAAGAGCAAACAGCCTTTTTTCCCCCAGGAAGTATGTTGGGAGGGATTTCTAGCCTTCTATTTATAGAGGGGAGGGGACTGGCTGACTGGCAAAAAATAAATATTTTCTCTGCAGAGTGGGCAGCAGCTATGGAGGAGAGACCCACAGGACCTGGTATTTGCCTTGGTGGGGACAGCCATTCCCCCATCACTGAAGCTTTCCAGCAAACTTCTCCCCAACTGGGTCTGTCTCTCCAGCAGAAGTTAATTTGTTGGTTCCTGGTTTGTCAGAAGAGCAAGGAGCAGAGTTCTTTCCTTTGGACCCACTGGTAGTGCTTTGGAGAGCAGTAGCAATGGGGAGATGGGAGCATCGGGGAGGATGGAGCAGGTCTGTTGTGGCAGACCCTCTATAAAGCACCGACCCTTCTTCCAGCCTGGCCTGGGGAGCTGGGACTGATCCACCCACTCCACGCTGGGGCGGAGGGGCTGTACCAGGAGCTCCAGGGCTCTCTCCGAACCGGGGAAGGGGGACCCGGCAAAGCCACCTCGTCAGTATCGGGGATGATTGCTATCGATGGCCAGGTAGGTGGGAAGGAAGCAGAGAATGCCAGGAATGTGGCGGTGACGCCGGCACCCGGTGTCAGCTAGCAGTGGCACTCCCTAACGACGCAGGCTGTCGGAGCTGGCTCCTGAGTCATAGCTCCTGCTCCTGCTGCGGCTGCTCCTGGGGCCCGAGCTCCGGCTGCTGCTCCAGCTTCGGCTCCGGCTCGTCCGGTAGCTGGAGTAGCTGCGGCTGCGGCTGCGGCTCGGGGAGCGGCTGAAGCTGCTGTACCAGGAGGAATAGCTGCCGGCGCTGCTGGAGGAGGAGGGGCTGGGACGGTAGTAGGGGATGGGACGTTTGCGGGCACTGTGGGGACAGAGAGATGTGGGTTACCAGCAGCACAAGGACAGACTTACTGCCAAAATCTCCAAAAAGCACTGTTTACTCTGCACAACACTCCCAAAAATGTGACTGTGTTTGTTTAAAAGGAATAAGAGATCAAGTCGCTGACGGGCCTTGAGATTCAAACCACTCACCCCCACAGCCCTGGGGAAATCTCAGCCACTCAGTCTGCTGGGCTCTACTTGATGTTGTCCGAAAGAGCCCTCTGCATGAAGGTTAGAGTCAATAGTTGACTCTCCACTGTGGGACATCTACCACAGGGCAGGGTGAAATAAAAAGCCTGTGAGGGAATGCTCTTGGCACCTAAGTCCCTGCTCTGACTTCACCTTCTTTTTTCCTTCAGCTATTGTAAATTGAGACCCTCTCCATCCTCCCTCCTCCTCCAAGCTCTAGAGGAGGGGTGGAAGGGCCTGCTGATCAGGCTCAGGCAAACCGGTCTCCTGGAGAAACCTCCTCTGGCAAGGGCTGGAACCCAAGGACAGCCCTCATCCCCCCGGGAAGTGCCAGCTGAGCCTGTCTCCAAAGGATGGGACAGCATCCCCTTGCCTTGTGATGCGCCGAGCTTCGAGGTGGCTGGGAGAGTCTCTCCGGCGTTTCCTCAGGGGGGAGTAGGAGCGGTGCCGCCGCTGCCGCTCCCGGTGCGACTCCTTCTCGCTGGAGCTGTACTTGTGCTCCCGCTCGCGGTCCCTGCGGAGGGCACAGCATGGGGACTGTCACTGCAGGGGCTTGGGAGGTGGGTCAGGGATGGACAGGCAATGACCTTCGAAGGCACAGATGAGCAAAGGACGCCCCAAAAAGGAACAACTCTAAGCACTCTGGTGGCATAACCCCCGAGTACTCACACAGCTGGACAAAGAGACTGGACACCACTAATTGCATCCAGGGGTTCCAGCAGTGTCTTCCAGTGGCTTTGCACTGCCAAGCTAAGATGGCTTCCAGGGACCTGTGTCTGTGGGTGCAGTCTGTATTTAGCTCTTGCTGGCCGTGCTGCTGGAGCTGGCATGAGCAGCCCTGCCAGCAGGCCCCACGTGAGCTGAGGGCCTGGTAGCCCTGCAGGGCTCCACAAGCCTTGCCAGAAGGAGTGCCAGTGTTGCTATGGTTTTCTCTTTTGTTAAATTCCCATACACGTCAGCACAGGCCCTTCTGTGCAGTGTGGCTGATTTCATACACCCTGCTCAGTGCCATCTGCAAAGCAACACGCTACAGGTCAAGGGCCTGCCTGATCCCTGCATGCAGGAAGTGTTCTCCTCACCAGCACGGGGATTTGTCAAAGCCTGCAAGAATCGACCCTGGCAATGTATGATTTTGAGGTTGCAAAACGTTCTCAGCAGCACAGGTGCTACCAGGAAAACCTGCCAAAGGCATCTCTCGGGCTGAACTGTGAGACTGTTTCATATAGTGTATGGAGGGAGTAGAAGTGCCTGGACTGTGTTTCTCTCTGCAAGGCTGTGAGTACCAGCCTCAAGGTATCTGGCATCTGCCCTCACAGCAGGGGCACTTCCCCGGGCCTGACAACTCTTTGTCAGAGCTGTGACTCTAAAAAGTAGAGTGTCTTTCCCAGCTGCAATCAGATCCCCGTCTGACAGGGGCTGCAGCCCTGCTGCAGGGGCTGCTGGCTGTGTGGGCAGACCCAGCTAGAGCCTCAGGCTCTGCTAACCACTTACAGCAGCATGACAGTGATGGAGGCAGGGAGAAAGTGTGAGGCAGCAGGTACCACAAGAGTGGACAGCAGATACCACACGAGTATGTACCTGCTACGGCTGTAGCGGGAGTAACTGGGGCTCCGGCGAGGTCTTGAACTTCTACTCCCAGGACTTTTTTTGCAGGATTTGGAGGAATAGCTGGGGGAACGTGAGGAAGACCTGGAGATAGGAAAGAAACATAGAAGAGTTAAAGATGCTGGAGGGTGAGGCTGTACCAGACTACTCCAAATCATGAGGGGGAAGAGATGTCCCATTCTCCAGAGTCTCAGCCCAGCTCTGCATGGCCAGTTCACCCCAAGCCTCGTGGATCCCTAGGCATCCCCCAAACTCTTACACCTCCCCCTGCAAGAAGCCTGCCAGCTGGCAAGAACTAGACACTGCCCCGGGTCACAGAGACAGCCGTTCCAGCTGGCCTTACCTCCTTCCCGAGGAGCAGGACCTGCTTCGGGAGTACCTGGGTGAGGCCTTGTGGTGCGAGGAGCGGGAGCGGCTGGAGCCGGGGGAGGATCGGCCCGTGCTGCTGCAGGACTCGCTGCGGGAGCCAGGCCTGGGCGGGGAGCTGGGGGCTGGCGAGGGGAGGAAGATTCGCTTCTTCTCCTCCGAGGAACCGAGACACGAGGGTAGGCATGCTCTGTGAACATATATTTGGACACTTTTTGAAGCTGTGGCTGAACCGGGACTGGTCCCTGGTTGAGAGGAGCACCATGCTCCAGCAAATAAAAATTCCCATCCTTCCATTCCCTAACTGGAGGTAAAAAAGACCTCTCAGCTCCCCAGGCTGCTGTTGCAGAAGACCCCATGCATGTGGGTCAGAGTCCAAGAGCTCACTCTCCAGCTTTGCCAGGGAGAAGAGGTGTGGAAGAGCTCTCGGGTGGCACAAGCAGCAGCTCATCTGCCCCATGCCCAACACACCAGAGGTGTCTGGCTGGCAGAGCCTGGTAGGGCCAGCAAGCAGTGCTGGCCTGGGCAGGGAATGAAGTAAAAGGTGCTGGAGTAAGGGAAAGGCAGAGCATGGCAGGGCAAGGGCTGTGCTCCAGCTTGGCTGTGGAGCAGCATGAGTGGGCACTGAGCAGGCATGTCCTGTTGCCTTTGGACAGCGCTGCGTGAATTCCTCCTCTTCCAGAAGTGCTCTGGGAATGAACTGGGGTCAGAGCCCAGCAGCCAGGCAGCCTCCCAGCAGCCAGGGCCAGCTGCAATCCCAGCTCCACCCATGTGAAGGCAGAGTTATCCCACCGGAGTCACCGTGTGAAAAGTACAGACAGACCTAAAATTTTACCCTCTGACTGAAAAATGAGGCTTGTTCTTACTAAAACCCATTACCCTGGCTCCCTCCTGTCACATTCCGTGCTCCAAACCATATCCGGCTCTAACTTTCAGCCTTTAGGACCCAAGAGCCTGAGCTGGAAGAGCTCCCTACAACCACTGCCTGAGCACAGCCCTGGGTACCAGCCACCACGCTTCAGTGCCCTCATTCCTAACATCCCCTGGCAAAAACCCAGGAATGGGAGGTGGTGATGGAGGCTGGCAGCTACTCCCCTCTCCTAAAGATGACCTGTAGCACTGGGTGGTGGTTGGATGCCCTGTGGCCCCAGTGCAGAGCTGCTACTGTGTTATCCTGCAGCCAGCCAAGTACTTGCCCCTCCCTGTGTTCCCCACTGGCGGGAGATGCTATCTTGTCACCCTGGAGCTGTGCTGGATGAGCTGGGAAGGGGCACACTGGATTTGGCTCATTGGACAGGTAAAAGAACAGCCCATAATGATCTTAGTAGAAACGAGTCTCGCTTCCCTTCCCCACAGTAGGCAGAGAGGGAGAATTAGCATGGCAACCCCCCAGATGCTCCTTTCAGATTGAGCCCAGAAGGGCCAGACACTTTTTTTTGACACAGCCATGCCCAGGTGAGCAGGGATGTGCTGTGACCACGGCCTGACCCAGGTCCAAACCCTGCATGAGCCACAGCAATGCCAAAGCACTGAAACAAGCAAGGTCCAGGGATGTGATGGCTGGGTTTTATCTTCCTCCTCAGGCTACAGTGCTGGTGCTTGCTGGGTTCTGGACTCCAGACTGGCAAGACCGTGGGTCTGGTTGGTACCTGCCTGCCTCCAGAGCACAGAAAGCTCCCTGCCAGCTCACCACGGCAACTGGCGAGCGGGCAGGAGACACATAGCAACAATGTACCAGGTATTGGGCTGCCTGCAGCAGCTACTGGTAATCACTGACCTTCGGTCTTGTCCCTGGGCATCTGGAGACAGATTTTCCAAAGCTGTTCCCTTGGTCTGGGAAAAGCAACTGGTGAAGGAATTTCCTGAATCAGAGCTGTTATCGCTGTTGGCCAGTTTGGGCTTCCTGGACGAGAAGGCATGGCCAAAGCCATCATGGACTAGACTTCTTTTCTCCTGGCTGTCCTTTGACCTGGATGAGCTCGTTTGAGTGGAGGGAGGGGAGGAAGTATCGTTTCCTGAGTCATATTCATGATACTCTCCATTCTGGCTGGCTAGGTTGCCAGGCGGGCTGTCTGTTTTGGTAAAGAGGTCAGCAGAAGACCCTGACTGAGAGATCTGAAAGCAAAAAAGCCATTTGGCATTGTTTGAATGGTTTTTGGGGGGGTTGTTTTTGGTTTTACTTTGCTTTTTTTTTTTTTTCAAATAAACCCAGAAATTTTACCATCATGATGCACTGAAACAAAAGGAAAGGAAAGAAAAGAAACAAAGTAAGAAAGAAAAAAAAGAAGAAAGGAGAAGAAAACAAAAGCACATATCCCTAAAAGAAATCCACAGTAAGAAGAAACTTATTTTCCCCCTGCTATAATAACGGGAAGATTTAGAGATCATGCAAAGAGTATCAGCATGCGGTTCATGTTAAACAAAAGAGTTCAACAAAGTAAGCGGGCAACCAAGAATTAAAATAACTAACTAAATTAAAAAAATGTAACAGAGGACAAAGCCCTTATTTAACCTTAAAGAGAGGAGGAAAATAAAGGGGGTATATACATATAAAAAACCTACATAAATCCTTGCAAAGAAAACAAAAATGAAACAAAAACTTAGATGAGTGAATTTTTTTAAGCTTCCTTAATAAGGTGGCTGAACCAATGTCACTAAAATAAGCAACAAAAAACCAAATCAAATTAAGGGCTTCTGTACAAAGCAAAAACTGGCAAATAAACAAGCTTATCACGTTGAAATTAAAAAAAAAGAAAAAAGAAAAAATAAAAAAGAGGGTGAGGGAAAAAAGAAAAATCCCTTTGGAAATAAAAGGTATACAGATACTTCTTTGTGTGCTTTTTACCCCCTGAAGAAGATATAGCTAATGCGCTCAAGTGACCTCTAATAAATTCCCTGGTGTCTTGCGGATAGCATCCACTTACCCATCAAGAACTCCTCCTTTAGTAGGTAAGGTGTAAGAAAAAAGGAAGAGCGGGCAACATAAGTCCATCATTAGAGTCTCAAATTACATGAAAAAAACATAAACCCTCTCTTCAATCCATACTGCCAACTGTTTGCTGCCTCCTCTATGCAAATGTCATGACTGCTTTTTGTCTGCTTGCTTGTCTCCCTTATTATTCATTTTTGTTTTCTTCTGCTTTAAATTAGTCTGTCCAGCCCATTCCTGGAGGCTGAGGGCTTGTGCTGAAAGCTGCAGCTTGCACTGAATCCCCCTGAGTTGTATGGAAATGACAAAGGGAACTCGAGTGAGGGAAGAAGCAAAAGAATGGAGGAGGAAAAGTGTCCCCAGTGTCAGAGATCTCAGAGATCTGTGGGGAAGGGGATAGCAGCCCTGCTCCTGCCAGCCTCTGCAAGGGGGTCCAGCCACACCCTGGCTGGGTTGCTGAACACAACAAGGGAAGCAAGGACCCCAAACTCACACAGACTGACATGGGCAGGGCTATTCTCTGGGACCCTGAGCACCACCAAGGGGATTTACATCATTTTATAGTTCAGTTTTAACTGCACTGGCATTTACCTGAGCCAGCTCAGGAATGTGGCAGCACTGGGAGTGAGGCTGTGTTAGTGCTAACATCTGTCCTTGCAATGGGGTGAGAATTAGGGCCCAATGCACATGAGCCCCACACTCTCATGTGGCCTCCTCCTCTTTCACTCAGAGCCTCCACTCCCCTCAAACCCACCCATGAGGTTTGGTGCAGGGTTTTTGAGTGTGGACACACAGGTTTGGCTCCCCCCACTCAGGCCATGTTCCCAGCAAGCCGTGCTCCCTCAAACATGTGCACATGCCCTCATGCCACGCTCTGGAGCACACAATGCCCCCATCTATGCCATGCTCTCCACACTGGGGACCTGGGCCATGCCCTCACCAATCTGGGGCCTTCTGAGCCAAAAAACCACATTGCAATGTTGGTGCTATCTCAGGCAGCAGAGGAGGACTGGATCAGCTGTCACACAGCAGGCACAGGGCCAGTCCCTTTGGAAAGTTTAGCTCTGGACTGGATTACTTTTTCATCCTCAGAGGGGCTGCAGACTCAGCCTGTGTCATGTTTCACATGGATCTCCTTCATCCTATCAGATGTTGCCTTTATATCCATGCTCCTGCCTGTGGCATTCAATCTGTGTCCCCAGGGAGAGCTGCTCCCGACCCAGTTCAAGGTGCTAACTGGGACAGGGACAGCTGACTCAGACACAGGTGCTGAACCAGCAGTGACTGAAACCAGAGCAGAGCTACCAACACCCACAGCAGCTCTCAGCACAGTCTGGAGAAGGATGGCTGCCCACAACACTCTGGTGCTCTGAAAACACCTGCAGCTGGAGGATCTCCAAGTATTTTTTGTGTTGCCAGGGAGAGAAGCATTACTGCTTCTGGGATAAGGGATTGTTTCATCCCAGCAAATCCATAATGGAGTTTCCCATTTCCACCCCACACCAACTTCTGATTGATGCTCAGTCCCAACTCAGAGGAATCAGAAGCCCCAGCAGCAAACATGGGAAATGAAGTGATCCCTCTTCATTAGCCAACTTGCACCTTCAATGCAGAAGCCCTGGACAGAGCAGAAACGTCTCCCAGATGTTCCCAACTAGGAAGGAGTGGAGACACCCATTGCAAGTCCTCATTTCAGCATCTGGAACTGCTCCTTGCTTCTTCTCAGCTCTAGCAATTCTCTAACAGTCCTTGCTTACTCCAGCAGAAACTGGAATGTCACAGGAGCCTAAGGGAGCCAAATAGCCAGCTCTGCTTTTTACCAGTTCTTTCTGAAACCCTGATGCCACATCCAGAGCCCCAAGAGATCTGACCTTTGTGCTATGGACCACTGCACTCTTCCCAGCCACATTCCAGAAGATACAGGATTGCACTTTCAAATACATTACGAGGTATTTTTCTTAAAAGATGGAGTTTGGTTTGCATTTAAGCTTAATTCTAACCCAGAGACAACCAGCTTTTCACCACCTTTCACTTACAGGCATAAAACCAGCATGTGAGGTGCTCCCTGGCTGCAGGGGTAGGATGAGCCTGGAGTGGGCACAGGGCTGCTCCAAGGGACACTGACCCAGGCATCACACGCAGAAATACCTTCCTTCTGTTCCTTTCCAATTTAAACTGAAAGGCTGTTATTTCTGCCAAGAAATACAGCAGTTTCTTGGCATTTCTAAACCAGCTTTTCAGACTGACTCCAGGACCTGGCATCCTTGCTTCTGCCTTGGCTGACATCTACCTTCAAAGCAGCAACTGTTGTCAGCATATCACAAAATCTGTCAAATGACCGGGAGGATCAACAAGCTCCTCTGTAATTCAACATCTGTGGCAGCAACACTCTGGGAAGAGGCAGTGTGGATATCAGTGAAATATGGAGCTGACAGTCTGGGTGAGGGCTGGAGGGTCTGCATGGGGCAAAGGATATGCCAGGGGGTACACAGCAGCTTCTCAGCCCCACCACCCTGGGGCACCAGGCTGTAACCAGTGGCTTCCTGCAGGCTCTGGGGGAGGTTCTGCCCTGCAGCAAGAGCCAGGACAAGTCTCAGGGAGCTCAGCTTGCCCTGCCTGCTCAGACCAATTCCCCTATTCCCCACTGGATGATCTTGACTTTACTTGTGGTCCCATTTTACTGTTTGTGAAAGTCATGCCAGCCACCAAGGATGGAAACAGAGTACCACATCTAAAAACACTGCACGGAGCTCAATTGAATCAGACCATTCTGTGTGATTCTGAATTCTAATGGCTAAAAGAGCCTGCTCTTTCACAAATCTAATTCTCTCTATGTGAAGATTTGGATTTCCCCCCACACACAACCCCTAATAAGTAATCAAATAATCTCAGTGAACTTTGTTTCATCCAGCTTTCAGCAGGGAACATACTGCTGCCCTCAAGGGAGCCCAGGATATGTATTTATTGGATTTTTTGTTTCAAACCATTATTTAATCAAGATGAAGGGGGAGCAGAAATGAGGTGCTCACACATATTCCAGACTGCAACTCCAAGTGCAATCATAGACCAAGAGGCAACACAGTCTAATAGGTTACAAAAATACAATCACTGCTCGTCTTCCAATTAAACTGAACAGCTCCATTTACTATGCCACAAAGAGCCCCGGGGTGAGAGATGACAATGCCTTGTCTCAGCCATACGGGGACAGCAGCGTGGCATAACCTCACCCAGAGCTGCAGGATTTCTTCCGTGGGTCTTTTTTTCTCTTGTTTTGCAACTCACTTCAAAGCGGAGTTAATTTCTCTTTCAGAGGGGCAAAACATCTGCTTTTCTCTCTTTTTCCAGGCACTGTGCTAATGAAAGGAGTAAAACACTTGTGTCGGTGACCCCGGCGAGCTCCGGCCGACATCTGCCAGAGCCGCAGGCACAGGGCCAGCACCTGCTGGGGCTGCTGGGGATGGGGCTCTGTGCCTGCCCTGGGGCTCCTCCACCTGCCAGAGCTTGGGGGAAATGGCCTCACCTCTGCTGAGAACCCATCCCAGCTGAAAAGCCAACTTCTGATTGAGTACAAAAACCAGAAGTTCTGTAGGAATTCAGTATAACCCCTTTTTGCATAGTTATGAGTCCCTGACTCAAGGAACTCTGAGTGGGAAGATCCTCCTTTTTTTGGCAGAATGGGGAGTTCAGGGTGAGGCTTTCTGTACCACAAGGTACAGGGAGCAATGACACAGCTGTCCCTGCAAGCCCTGAGCTTGGGTTATTTGGGGCTGGATGGCGACACTGCTGAGCAGCCTGGCTCACCAATACAGTGCTGGGGTAAACTCCAGAGAATGCCAAGCAAGGGTTTGTTCCTTTTCAAGGATCTTTTTAGCCTGCTGGGGGTGCTGGCACTGTATCCCCACCTCAGCTTCAGCCAGGCTGGCACTGCTTTGGAGCAAGGGCTTGTCTTCCACCATCTCTTTTTGGTACCTGGTACACAGCCCAGCCCTTCAATGAATACAGACACTGATCCTTTCCCGCCAGCTGCTGCTCCCAGTGCTGAGCTGTGGATTTGTCACACAATAACCAAGGGTAACCTCAGTCCCCTGGCTGGGAGGGAAAAACAGGAAAAGAAAAAAGAGTACAACTTCCATATTTATAGGTTTTGCCTTTCTGCTCTTGAAGGGCCCTGTCTGCTGTCAAAAACATGCTGCATAGCACTCAAAAGAATAGTTTTTCCTATGTAAGCCAAAACCCAGGCTAGGAAACAGCAGCAGCAAACTACCATAAGGTTTCCTCAGCCTTCCAGCACACTCTGTCCCAGTGCCTGCACAGCATTTCCCCATTCTACCTTCCTGCAGACACAAGCACAAAGACAAACAGCATCATTTGGACCAGCTGTACCCCACTGAGCTTCACTGGAAATCTGGCTCAAGCCTGTGATAATTTGTGGCATCACAAATGAGTTACAGTGAAAGCAAAGGAGCTGGCAAGGAAAGTGTATGCAGGGTGCAGTTATCTTCATCAGCAACAACAAAGGCAATTAGATCCGTGCCCTGCAGGTATTTATATTGCACTGCTAAAGGAAAGCACAGTGGTACAGTCATCCATCTGTGTCGGTGTGGAATAAAGTGCCTGCAGCTGGGCAGGGGTATTCTGTACAGAAATAAATGCTGCATATTACCCACAGCTTCTCTGTGCCTGCTGAGGCACAGGCCCACAATCCTGCTCTCCACAGGTGCCTCTTGCGGCTGCACGGGATTAAAGGAGAAGGAGAGGGAGAAGCTTGGAAATTCACTGCCATAAAGAAAAGTAGCAGGGAACTTTGAGGTGTTTCTGCATGTGTACATACATGTGTGGGTGCATCAGCTTTTGCATAAAGAGGGAAGGAAGCAGCAAGGTAGATGCATTAGACAGGGCATTGTTTTGTGTGCTTTATCCCCCAGCAGTTCCAGGCAGACCTAGTTAGAAACTGTGGCTGTTTCATTACAAAGGAATGAAGACAAATAGGGTGGGGAGGATAGAAGAATTTACCACAAAGCACTTCAAATTTTCAGAAGCAAAACAATGTAGAATAAAAAATGTATTGAAAAGCAAAACCTTTCTTTTGGAAGTGCTATAGCATTATCTCATATTTTCCGTTATCTCTGTGTATTTTCCCCTGATCCTCCCTGGACAGTCCCTTTCCTTAGGAGATATGACAGTGCATCTCCCCAGGTAAGGATGGCTTGGTTTGGAAGACAGAAGGATAGGGAGTGTAACATACCAACTCTCACAGAGGACTGAAACATGGCATTTTTTAATCCTAATTTTAATTTTTTTCACAAAATCTTTTATTCTCCAGTTTTTTTTTTAATGTGATCAACATATTCTGCAAGAGCACATGTTCATTTAAGGCTCCTCTCAAAGTCTGACAGAACGAAGCTTATTCATAAAGCAACCATTTAACTCATGAAAAGCAAAGGCTTCAAAGGGTTGTGTATAGTCATTAATAAATGAGACTAAAGGTTCCCATTCCATTTTTCCTTTGCCAGTTTTGAGTACATGATATTTAATGACCTTATTCAGCAACATTTCAGGGGCAGCTCTTAACCAGGGGCTTCAATTTGAACAAGTGCTTAAATGTGCTCTTGAATGGTGTCCCAAGAGAATGTACTTCTTTTGGGGACAGGAGGACAGTAGTGGCTTTCATGAGTCATTATGCCTTTTAGTCATTAAAATATTTGCCTAAGTTATTAACCCTTACTAGAAAGAACACAGGAGTATCCTGATGACTTTTACTTTGCATCCATCCCCTGCATCTGGAACTATCAAGCTCTTGTCTTTCCTTCCCTGCAGCTTTTCCATTTGCTTCACTCATTTACCTCAAGTGAAGCAAATGGAAAAGCGAGTGCAGGATGCTTGAATTTAGCTCATTTTAAAGCTTTTAAAATTTTAAATTAGAGTTTACTCTTTCTCAGGAAACAGAACAGCTGGCAGTTGGCCTCACAGGACTTAGGGAGCCTGGCTTCCGAGAGAGGAAACCTAGCACTAATTAAAAACTAGGCTTAGGCTCAAAAGCATTTATGAAAAATATGCTGCTTGAACTAAACAACACCCTGGTGACATGATGCAGTCTTTGGCTGGTTGCTTTTTTTGGGGGGAGGAGCTCTGAATGCAGCAACACCCCCAGTTCATGACAATGCGCTTCATACCTTGTTTTTCTTCCTCTGCATGTGCGTGCACATATCAGCATGTGGTGTGAGGTTCTGCTCTCCACACTGCCTTATAAGGCTTTACAAGCAGTGACTCACATGGCCCCACACGCTCTATAACGAGAGCAAATATGCATATCTATAATGTTGAGAGACAGCTTGTGCCTGTCTGTACCCACGTACAATCCCTGGGTATTTTGATCGGCACGCTGTCTGTGTGGGTGAGTGGGTAGAGTCTCTCCTCTTGCTGGCACCATCTCTCTCCTATCTGATGTAGCTCCTGCGTGTGGCTGAGCTATTTCCAACTGATGACTGGGCCTAAAGGAGAAAACAACTTTGGGGCTTGGAGGACTCTAGTCAAAACACCTCTAGCATTACACATCCACATGTGTGAGTATTGGATCCTGCACTACCTCCAGTCCTACGTAGCAATTTCTCCAGAGTGCCTATCTGATACCAACACCACAGTCAGGGCATCACACCTCTGCTTTACTGCTGCCAGGAACAAAGGGGAAACATGCCACAGAAAAGGAAGACTGATATCAATCTCTATCTAATATTTCTCTCCATCTCTTGCTCCCTCAATTCATGTATTATATCATCTCTTTTTGTGTATATGGAAAAACATCCCAAGGCACTGAGCCTGATTTTACCCTCAGATGCACATACAGTTCCCATTAGCATCAATGAGGGCTGCTCATAACTTCCAAATTTGGCCCCTGGGCTTGTCAGTCCAGAGGAACAGTGATCCTAGAAGGATCCTGATAGTCAGAAAACATCCCATGCCAATAATCACCAGCTCATTAAATGTAAATATTCCTTATGTATATGTTTGATACCCTTTTTCAGCCTGAAGGACTAAACTTTTGGATGTAAAGACCAGTGAAATAAGTTCACATCCAGCTGAGCAAAGACTGCATAACAAACTCTTCCCTTTAAAATATCGTTTCTGGAGGCCACTTTTTTTTTGGTAAAATGTCCTCAATTCATTATTCATAGGCTAAAGACTTTGCAAGTTTCCCCCCTCTCCAGCCCCACCCTTGGTGTGAAAGTGCTGAAGGAAGGAATGACTTTACATACATTGGAAAACAGCACCATGAATTAATAATACAGTTTAACCAAGTTTGTCTAACATCACCATAATTGAGTTATAAAAATTTCATATCAGAGTTCTTGCCCAGATTCCTCTGGCTAGTTCAAGCAAAGAAGGACAGTGTGTAATACTTACTACTTCCTTAGAAGACAGGAAGCTGTAGAGTGGGAGGGTTTGGCTGGCTTTTTGACTGGCCTGAACCTCTGCAGAGGAGCTTCTCTTTGCCGTGATCTTTGAATGGTGCCAGGAGTGTCTTCGCCGTGTTTTACGCCCTTCCTCCCGAGACCTTGCTCTGTGCCTCCAGGAGACAGGAACAGCCAAAATGTTATTCCTTAGGATTGCAGTAGTGCCCATTCCCAGCTCCACACCAACCCTTGGCAGGTCTGTGCTAGGACTCTGCATATGGGAGAATGTCCTTTCACATGACTGCTCTGTGGAGTCATGAGGGAGAGAAAAGGGGTGTTTTGCTTTTCTACTTTAAAAGAAAAATAATTATTTTGCATCCAGGCTTTGGACCTTAACCTCAAATTTCAGCTCCAATGCATGATTTTATGGTGGCTCAAGGCAAGCCATGACCTTCCTGCACCACAGAATGTTCCTATGGTGACACACCTCCAAGAGAAAACACACTCTGCTCTTGCATGAGCACCCCTCCAATTACTGATTGCATTCCTCCCCCCACTGATCCTCAGCTTTTCATAAGAAAATTCCCAGTATTTAGGAGGAGTGAAGTAGGAGAGTGGGGGTGGGATGTTCAAGTGCTTTCAGAGAACATAAAAAATGAAATTATTATGTGTATAAATCACTTGCTATTGCAGCAATGCTGGGTCTAGCACCAGCATCCTCTTAGCCGGCCCCAGGACACATCTGTCATCCAGAGGAGAGATTTTAATCAGGTCAAAGACAATGACTATAGATTGCCATGGGCAAATATATTTCCATTGCTAAGACCATGTTTAAGGGTTTCCTGGGACATCAGCAGTACAGAGCCCTTGGGCTGGGGAAGGGACACTAGACTGGAATCAGCTGTCATGGGCTGATCATCAGCCATGGGGATTAGAAGTGACTGTCAAATCAAAAAGCTGCAGCCACTGCTTCTTGAGGCAAAACCCTTCCATGGCTGAGACCACAGACAGCTCAGCCCCCGGTGTGTGACACTGCTGCTACCAGAGTGGGAAGTGGCTGTGCACAGCCTGCAGGTCACACAGGCTGTGGCAGCCGCATCTTTGAGCCCAGCAGGCAGTGCTGAGCACACGGAGCTTGGGAGCAGCCGTTACCTGCTCCGGCAGCTGGGGGAGTGGGAGTCGGAGCTCTCTGAGCGAGAGTGGCAGCGGCGATGCCGATGGGATTTCCGGGTGCGCCCACGAGAGCTTTAAGAAGCAGAAAGAAAACCAGCATTAGGTTAGCAAGTGGGGGGATGCAGCAGCTGAAGGCTGAGGTTGATAATGTTCAAATCATAAGGGAGGTATGCCTTTTAAACCGAAGAGATTGGTGTATGAAACATGGCACAGAACATCAAGGCATGAGAAATTCTCTGTCCCTTCATCGCTGCAGTGACATCTTCCTGAGATCTCTGCTAGCATTTTACACACAAGCTATTAGGTTGGCACTGTAGCATGCTGGGGGAAGATTTGTGGACAAGCATGTGGGAGTGCAGCAGGCAGCATCAATCCTTTCAAGAGTTTAAAGAGCCATGTGCTTGCCTTTCGTCCTGCAGCCTACCCTGTAACAGCCAGGCAACTACCCAAGACCTTCCTTTTGCTGAGCCTTGGGGGAAGCACCATCTCTGTGTGCAACCCATCACAACCCTCCAGCCCTCTCCCTAGTGCTGGCTCCTTGTTAAAAAGCAGGTACAGAAGGACAAGCTCCAAGTGATAGAGTACACTCAGTAGCAGCCAGCCTTCCCCACCCTCTCCAGGTGGGAGCATTTAGCCAGTCCTGTGGGCAGCTCTTATGGTTGCTGCACAAAGTACAGCATCCCTAAGCACAGCCTGCCTTGTGCACAGTTCCTGCTTCAGAGACAGGACCATTTCCCTGGCTTCTGACAGGCACCCAGTCACTGAGGCTGCCTTTTCTGACAGGGCCTGAGGACAGTCCTCAGCAAACTGTGTGTAGGGGACAGAGGGCCAGTGCCCTGCTGCAGTTCCCTCTGCACCACCAGGCTTTCTCATGGATTACCTGGCCCTGTTACCCAAGGGCTATAGCTGTTCGTGCCAACAGCTGAAGTCCTGGGTGCAGAAAGCAGGGTGACATGGGTGACAGGCTAGCTGCCACCTTCTGTGCCCTGTCCCTCCCATCTTTGTTCACCACAGCAGTTATTTTAGATCTGGAAGTGTTTCCATCTGCTCAGGCTGGCATGGCTGTGCCAGCAGGCAAAGCTAACTGTGGGTGAGCTGGTGGGAACAGCCTGACTTCATGGCCACACTACACAGGCACTGACAGCACAAATACAACCTGCTTGGACAGCATTTAGTAACTTGCTGGTATAAAAACTCAGCAAATAATTGCTTGAGAACAGCATCTCCTTTAAGACAAAAGGGCAACCTCCAGGGCAATTCCTTCAACTCTGCTTGGCTGTTTTCTTTGATGCTTTTCACACCCAATGATTCTATTTTTTAAAAACTTCGCATTTTAGGATCCTTTCTTATTTCCATACAGCTGAAATCAGCAACGCTGAACATCTTTCACTCATATGGGGGATTTGTGTGAAAATCCCCATGTTTGCGCTTCACCCCCTGCACCAGTCCCTCCAATTTGTTTTCCCTTGCTGCAGAAGGGAAGACTGGTCCTGTGTGATTTAGATAACCAGTTGCTCGATGCAAAGATAAGTCAAAGCAGTGTGATTATACAAAAATCCTCATGAGATCCATCTGATCCCAGCCTGGAAGCAAAAGGTTTGCAGAAACTGGGAGTGGCTGAGCTCTGACTTGCCAGCAGAAAGATGAGGCTAAAATGCCTTGGCTAGTTTATCCCCAAAGAGCAATTTCAGAAGCTCTAGTTCCCTGAGGTCAGGGGCCACCAGCAGGACATGGATCTTAGCTTTAACTGCACTGTCAGGCTGGGGACATGCCTCCTTTAACAGATAACCTAGGAAGCCTCACTTTTACCACTGAAGTTTCTAGGTGCAGGGCAGCCCAGTTTGAGGGGAAACTGAAGTGGAACTGTGCAACTTAACGTGCAGAAATCTTTGTGAAAAGGAGACTGGCTTTCTGCACACGATGGAGATGGCCTGTGCAGGCAGTATCCCAAGGCCCAGCAAAGCTGACCCGGGGGTCAAGTGTCCAAGGTTCAGCCCCAGGAGTGTTACCTTGCTCTGAAAGCAGGTCAGAAGCCACAAGTCGCAGTTCCCAGAAGACAGAGAAGGAAGGGAAAAACAGAGGCAGCTTACAGTCCTTCCAGTCCTGAGGAACCCCATTTTATACCATTCCGCTCGATTATGAGCCCTACAGGACAAGGGCTGTGCTCTGCTAACACTCCAGGGCTGAACCTCAACACCAGATTTTTTGCAAACTCCACCCCCTCCAAACAATCCCTTCTCTTCCCCTTGACCCCATTCAGATCCTTGGCTGTATTGTACCTCATGGGTAGGTCCTAATGCAACCTTGTAGAGCAGCAAACCAGGAGCTGCTGAGCCCTTCCCAGTGAGGGTGTGCCAGCCTGCCCTTTTGGCAGGTCAGTGTTCGGCCTCTCATGCTGCCCCCACCAGAAAAGCTGAAGCCTTCTCTCTGGACTGGGTGGACAAGACTCTGCACACCCATGCAAGATACACAAAGTACAGAAAGAGGTGTCACAAAAGAAAGGCAGAGGAAAGATCTCCAGCCTCTACAAACCCTTTTCCATTCCAGCAAAACCAGAATTGCCGGTTTTAGCTTCAAAACAATACTGAGAAAAGCTTAGAGCTGTGCCGCAGGTGTTCGCTCCAGGGACCCCACCACATCAAGCACTTCCTAGCCCCACACTGTGCAGGCAGGGCAGAGAACTCCATGAACCACTACTTACTGTTTTTTGTGTTTTCTTTCTTCCTTTCTCTTACTTTTGGGGCTTGAAGAACTAAATAAGAAATGGCTAATTAATTCGGAGATTTCTGTTCCGATAAAAAGCCGCACAATCACACATCAAATGTCACAGCTCAGTTGCCCAAGAGCATGCAGTAAAAATGAAAGGGATTCATGATTGCCACAGCACAGGGGGTCTGAGTGCCTGCTGACAAATCTGCTACATGGGCTTGGCCAAAACCCTCAAAGGGATCAGCCAACTTGGTGACTTTGCCTTTTTCCATAGAGAAAATGAGCACTTCTTGATAATGTATATACACATACTAGGATCAGAGGAGCTCTTCCAGTTCACACCTGGGGAGTCACTGACCCCAGACCCACACGGAATGGGGGGACCCAAGGGGATTCCACGAGGAAACACAGAAGAAATATCTTCTGCCCCCAATCAGTGAACATCAACCTTGAAGAGACCATTAAACTCTTATTTCTAAGGGACCACCCATACTTGCTCAACTCTTACCTGTGCCTTCTCTTCTTTGACGATAACCTGCAAGACACAAATACGTACACTGAATACAGGGTCTCACAAAATTGGGAATTTGAGTCCAAGACAATGTGTTTAGGCTCAGACCGAGCACTGAGAGAAGACCTCATGCAGCACCTGGGCAGAATGGTCCTGCCTCTCCTTTAGCCAGCTGGTGAGGGAACAGCTGAGAAATGCTGGTGTGCTAGAAGGGACCAGCCCACTCTACAATTGAGAACATGGTCCTCAGGATAACAAGTCTTTAGAGAGATCAGATACATCCCCTATCTCTGGTGGGTCCTTTTTCTCTGCTACTGCCTCCAGTTTTGCACTGCATGTAGAGGTGGGTCCATTCCCTAGTTTTCTGTATGAAAGACCAAATAGCAGTCAAGGGAAAAATCCTCTCTGTGTAACTCCAGAGCAGCATCATGGCTCTGTCTGGCCTCCTGGAGCACCCCTGGGATGACACAGGAGACACCTCTCTCAGACAGAACAGCCTGGTGCCATGGAGGACACGTCCCTGCAGCAAGGCCTGGCTCCAGTGCACTGCACACCCCCCTGTCTTTCCTCTCAGCCTGGAACACAACATCCTGCAGAAGACACAGCCTGAAGTCCTGCCTGGAGGGGCTGTGAGATTGCCTCTGGCAAAGTCACTTGGGGTCTGTAGCTGAAATGTTAGCAGGTGTCTGGAAACAACCTCCACTGGTCACTAATCCTGAATGGTTCATATCATGCTGTCTTATGGGACCAGCTCCAGCTTATCCTTGGCTTGCAGGGGCATAAATGGCTACCAAAGGTTCAAAGCCAGAGCCTCTGACCCAGGACTTCCATCAGGAGATGGCATCCACAAAAGAGCATAAGAATTCCTCCTTGGGAATAAAGTGTTTTAAAGGAGCTCCTATATCCTTGTCTCTCCTTCTTCCCTTGCTCTTCTTTGGAGATTCAAGTTCAACTTTTCACCCTGTTAACCACTTTTGGTAGCTTCTCTCTTTGGTTCAATATATTATAAATACATGAACCTTCTTAGGGAGATGGAATCCACTGTTCTTGTCAAATATTGGTTTAACAGCTGAGAGGAAACAGTGAAATATTTGCAATTTTAAAATTTAATCATGCTCTTTGAATTAAAAATGGACTTCAGAAGGGGAAGGTGGAAATAGTCACTGGGGCTGGGAGAGGACACTGGGATGTGGGGAGTTGGTCTGAGCCTTTTTCTGGTCCTGACACTCTCTGCAGACTGGGGAGGAAGGGATGGGGACCAGCACAAGCCCTGAGCACTGATCCCATTGGCATTCCAGAGGATGGACCCCTGAATAGCACAGCAAGGACAGCAGGCTGAGGCTCCACACACCTCATGGTGATTTGGCTTGTCCCCACACCCCAACTGTTTGTGTTTCTCTGTTGGCACAGGGTGGACACCCCATTCCATGCCCTCCTAGCCCAGAGGGACTGTGGCTATGCCTCCCCTTGGCTGCCCAGTGCTCACAGAGCCTCATACCTCTCTGCCCACTGGGACCAACAGCTGCTCGAGGCAGCAGTGCCTTCCACCCCTTCTCCAAACCCCCAACAGCCAATGCCAGTGGGGAATTACATTTTCAAGGAAAAAAATACCTGTTTCTTTTTCGCTTCTTGGAGCTTTTCTTCTTCTTCTTCTTCACAGGTGAAGGGCTGTAGGAGGGAGACCTGTGGGGGCAGAGGGGCATTAGGGACCACAGGGCTGCTCACAGCCATGCCAGCCACCCCAACCCTCACCCCACCATCAGCAGCATCTCCAGGGTGGAGAGTGGCTGGGGGGATCCTGGTAGGAGCAGGATGAGCCCAGGGATGAGCCTCAACCCACCTCTGCTGCCCTGAGGGGAGGGTGAGGAGATGGCGGCACCTCCCTGGGCTGTGGAACCCCCAGGCCCTCATGCCTTCATCTTACACTGACCCGCTTTCCTCACACCCAGCTGAGAGCAGCCATCCCCTCCTGCCCCACACACCACCATGGCCACCCTCACATCCTTCACTCACCTCTTCCCTCACACCCAGCCAAGGGCTGCTCTGTCTGTCCCCCCATGCCGCCATGGCTCCCTCATGAGCCTTCTCCCTCACACCCAGCCAAGGGCCCCCCTGCCCGTCCCCTCACACCACCATGGCTCCCTCATGACGCTCTCCCCTCACACCCAGCCAAGGGCTGCCCTGCCCATCCCCTCACGCTGCCATGGCTCCCTCTCCCCTCACACCCAGCCAAGGGCTGCCCTGCCCATCCCCTCACGCTGCCATGCCTCCCTCATGACGCTCTCCCCTCACACCCAGCCAAGGGCCCCCCTGCCCGTCCCCTCACACCACCATGGCTCCCTCATGAGCCTTCTCCCTCACACCCAGCTAAGGGCTGCTCTGTCTGTCCCCTCATGCTGCCATGGCTCCCTCTCCCCTCACACCCAGCCAAGGGCCCCCCTGCCCGTCCCCTCACACCACCATGGCTCCCTCATGAGCCTTCTCCCTCACACCCAGCTAAGGGCTGCTCTGTCTGTCCCCTCACACCACCATGGCTCCCCCATGACACTCTCCCCTCACACCCAGCCAAGGGCTGCCCTGCCCATCCCCTCATGCTGCCATGGCTCCCTCTCCCCTCACACCCAGCCAAGGGCTGCTCTGTCTGTCCCCTCACGCGGCCATGCCTCCCTCATGACGCTCTCCCCTCACACCCAGCCAAGGGCTGCTCTGTCTGTCCCCTCACGCTGCCATGCCTCCCTCATGACACTCTCCCCTCACACCCATCCAAGGGCTGCTCTGCTCATCCCCTCACGCCACCATGGCTCCCTCACCTCCTTCGCTTCTTGCGGCCAGATTTCTTTTTCTTCTTCTTCCCCCGAGCCGGCAGCGGCCGCTCCCCATCGCACGAAGGGCTGAGGACGGGGGACAAGAGCCAATAAACATTAAAAATAATTTTAAAAAACCCTGAATGGGCTCACATGGGGCTCTCTGGCATCCCCGCCTCAGGGACATGGGGCAGCAAGGTCAGTGTTCATGGTGGGCCAAGGGTGTGGGTGTTGCCTCATTACCCTCTAATGAATTATTTAGTCACAGTTTAAATGAACTGTCTAATAGAGATATAACAAGACAGCTCCACCACAGCAATGCTGATTATTTAAAACATGTTTGCTGAGGTTAACGACTCCAAAACAGATTTATAGGTTTTGTTGCTCTTTGTAAATATGCTTTAAATAATTAATTGGCATTTAATTTGCATACAGTAATTATTGCAACCAGATGCATCTAACTATAATAAAGACTTGACATGTGTTAAGTAGCAATTGATTAGAAATATATATATATTTATTGAGACACTATGGTAATTGAAGGAGATATGCATCTCTTATACAGTTGTTAAACCTTGAAAATAAACCCTCCTGCAAATTAATTTCTTCTTTAAACATATGATGCTGAATCGTGTTATGTTTCAATGAAAAGCAAATACCGTGGTTAATTAATTCAAAGCATTGGGCTGAAAAAAATGACAGATACTCTGTGGCTACTCATTAACTAAAGCAAATGCTTGTAAAGACAGAGGCAGCTGGTGGCAGCCTGGTGGCATCCCTAAATCAGTCATGTGGATCTCCAAACAGATCCCCAGGTCCTTCTGAACCCCCAAATGGATCCAGGACCAAGGTTTGTGGGGGCACAGCGAGCTCCTCAGGGCCTATGAAAAATGATTGAGGGTGCTGGGTTTGTGCCTTGGTTTCCCCACTTCTCATTCTCCCCTGGGAATAGCCAGGAGCAAGGAATGGGTGGAAGCAGCCCCATGGCTGGAGAGTGCTGTGAGATCTTCACTACAGAAACAGGCCAAAAACTGAGCAGTTTTCTGCAGCAAGAACAAACATTATTGCTAATGAAAGCCCTAACGCAGAGCAAATGACACTTTCGGGGGGACACTCAGACTCCACCACCTCTCAACACTTGATCACCCAGGGCTTGAATTACCACTGAAATTACACTATCATAAAAACTCAATTGCTTAGTGCTTTTAATACACTTTGGGAAAAAAAATAAAAGCTCTGCAAAATAAAACTGCAGGCTAATGCTTCAGTTGTGAGCTGTGAATAATGAGTGCTTCTGGGGCAGTAAATCCAGTGTGCAAGCACAGCATGGCCTGATGGAGCACCCACATCCTCCTCACTGCTCCTCCTGAGGATTTCACAGAGCAGCAGCAGCACCATGAGAGGATGTGGCACACCTTGGGCTCAGTGGCCCTTCTACCTCGATGCAGACAGAAATAATGAATTTTCCAGGATGTCTCATTGTCACTAAGTTCGGACACCTGCCCAAAGACACCCAGGGACACGGCTGGGCACCGCCACAGCCAAGGGAGAGCAGGGAGCAACATCTGACCATGCAGCCACAGGCGCTTTCTGCAGAGCCCTTCTCCCTCTCCCCAGATAAAGTCTTTAGTCTTTGATGTGGCAGCTTTCTCCCATGTGCTGATCTGACTTCAATTGTTCCTCCACGATTACAATCAAAGGCTAATTAAAGTCTAGATTATTGTTCCGGCTGGCCTGAAATCTGAAGATATGAAATGTGCTTTCTTGCTCTTTCTTTCCAGCATCTTTAACTGAACGGAGAGGCTTTAATCCCAGAGACGATTGAGCAGGCAGGGCTCAGAGACCCCAGCTGCTTCATTTACAACGTTCCATTCATTTTTCCCCTCTCAAGTGGTCAGGGACTAACGACAAGCTGATAACGAAGCTGTGTCCTAATGAAGGCAGTGCTGCTGAGCTGATCTAGCACGGGGAGAGGGGAATCGCTAAGGGCGATTCCCAGCAGACCTGGTAGTGAAGAGGAGTGCTGGCAGGTCTTGGAAGACTCTGAAGGAGGCTGTAGGAGCAAGCCCTGGAGTGGAAACGAACTGCAGGTTTGTCCCTGCAAACTTGCACAGGGATTTCATGCGATCGCACACATTTTCTGCGCACATACTGAGCCACTGAAGCCACCCCCAGCTCTCACAGACCCCAGAAAGGCTGAGTAAACATTCACCTCCCCTGCCACCCCCGTGTCCCAGGGTGGCCCCGCTGACGGCCGTGGCTCCTACCTGCGTGACCTGCGGTGGGCATGGTCTCGTCTGTCCCTTCCCTTGGCACAGCCATTGGTGCTGGCGGGCTCCCTGACCACGCAGCTGCTCAGCTTCTCGGGCCGTCTGTCCCCCGCAGGGTACGGCAGGCAGCTGAGCGTCCCACTGCCGGGGCAAGAGGTGACAAAGAGCCATCAAGGAGCTGTCCCTTCAGCTGGGGTCATTCTCCACGCCCTGGGGAGTCGCCTTTCCCTTTTGCAGGTAGGAGCTGTGCAGCTGCGAAGGAGAGCTGCAGGTTGCTCTCAGCGCTCAGCTCTGCAGTGGGAAGTGCCCCCACAGGGCTCTGGGATGCCCCGTTCCCAAGCCAAGCTGCATCCCAGCCCAGGTATGCTGTGCTCATTGCTCAGGCAGAGATGCCACGAGCATCGTGAGCCAAGGAGCAGCTTGACAACACAGGGCCAGATCCAATCCAATGGGAAGGAAAAACGGGAGCCAGTCAGGACACCTTCACCTACATTGGGGGTTTAGATCACCAGCTCTGCAGAGACAGCACAGATTTTGCACTCTGATAGAAAAAAAAAAAAAAAAGAAAAGAAAAAAACCAAAAACAAACTTTTCCCACTTCAAATGTTGTCTTCCAAACCTGCTAATGCCTCAATAACACCTTGCCACACATCCTCATCCTTCACCAGCAGCAAACATCCCCACTCCTACAAATAAGGTCCTGGGCTAGTGAACACACCTGGTCCCGCTGACAGCTCAACCTTGAGAACCTGGGACAGCCCAGAAGAGTTAAGGGGAACCACCTGCATCAGGTCAGTGCCTCTAAGAGCCCTGGGAGCTGGCAAGGAGCAGAGCAAAGGCAGAGAAAGCCTGGAGAGAGTGGTTTCTAAGAAACATTGGGGCTTGTGCAAGCTGAAATGGAGAAAAGAAGCTGCCAAATAGAGAAACAAACCCAAACAAGTCTGCATGCAGACACTCAGGAGAAAAGTAAATAGGTTTCCAGACCCTGCAGATATTTATTTCAAAGAATGAAAAGATTAATGAAAAGCCATAAACCATACCCAGCAGGAGTGCTGAAAACACTGGGGTTTGGTGTAATCCAGAACATTATGGAATAGATAAAGCAAATGTGGGCATGTCCAGGCCCAACCAGGCTGTGGGGTGATACCCAGGGTATGCTGGGCTCAGCTGGCACTAAAAGTGCCCCCATTTCTTCTCATTACCATTTTAAAGCCAATCCCAGGACTGGGCTGTGGGTGCCACTTTAGGGTCAGCTCTGCAAAGTCCCGTGGCTGTGTCTGCCACCAGATCTACCTCCTCTCCTTGGAAAGCAACACTCTGGAGCCCTCAGGCCATGTGGATCCCAGCAGAGCAGGGGGAGGCTGGGATGCCCCCCTGCCAGCCCTGCAGCCACAGTGAAAGATGCTTTGGCTGCAGAGACCACCACAGCCATCACACATGGGCTGTGGAGAAAGGAACAAGGGCCAGGGCCAGGCGTGTGCTGCATATCTGGGTGTTAAGTGGGGGCAAGAAGGTGGTTAAAGAGCAATGGCACGTTAGAAAAAACCCAGTTAGACATGGCCAGAGCCTTGCATGCCCCAAGGAACATCCTGCTGCCTGCCTCAGCCATGAATAACACTCCTTGGGGTTGGAGTTGGCACAGGAGCACCTGCAGAAGGGTCACCCCTCTCTTCCCACCTGTGTTTTCTCTCTCAACAAGCATCCACTTTCTCTAATAGCCAGCTCCTCCTTGGAGCCCATTTTGTAATGTGTTAACATTTAACAATATGCACAGACAAATAAAAGGGACAGGGATCAGTGGGGGGAAGCTGGGTGAAATGTTTCTGGCCCAGAACATGAAGGAGGTGAATAGTCCCTCTTGCTTTAAAAAGTCTGTAATAAATCCTCCAGTCGCTTCCCAGCATCTCCATTATTTTTAACCATCCAGGAAGCTACACAGTTAATTGTTTTCTGTGTGCCAGCTAATTGGCTTGTGGCCTTTCCCAAACCCCTTTTAAGAACAGCCTTCTGAGGCTCAATCATTAGGATCCATTAAAAATGTCCCCAAATTAATGACCTGTGCAAAGTCTGAGCTGGATGCCCTCCAGCAGCAGAGGCAGGAGGGATTCTCCCCAGGCTGGCAGCAGGCTGGAACACCACTGCCAGGACCTGGGCACAGCAGGCGACATCCTTGTCACCCAGCCTCTAATGGGATTTCCAGGTCCTGGGGTTAAAACATATTGGCCTCGAGGCAATCAAGGACTCCTGTCCTGCAACGTGCCAGGAACTATTTCTTCTGGGCTTGGAAGTAATTATTGATGGAAATAATTATTCTCCAATTCCATCAAAGGCTGGCTTCCATTCAACCAAATGTTCTCCTCTGATGGATGCTGAGAGTCACTAATGCTTTAAACTGGCTGGTAATCCCCTGGCATGGAGCTCCATAGACATTGATTGAATATATATATATAAAACATTTTCTTTTCTTATTGTCTTTCATGTCTTTCATGACTGATATAAAAGTGATGCAGTTTGCTGTGAATGATCTCTGTGGCCTCAGAGGAGGGATTATTACACCTTCCCTGCTGTTTGTGCCTGCAGCAGAAAAGAAGAAGCCTCTGTGGGTGTTTTTGCTGGAGCTGGCCCAGGGAGAGCAGTGGGGATGCTCAGCAGGATGCTGCTGGGAGCATGGGACACACTCAGCCCAGGGGGTGTGCCAGAGGGGGCAGGAAGAAGAGGAGGCAGGAGGGATGTCCTGCTGGGGGGGCAGCACTGCTCCAGCACTCCTAGTGAGGCACGCAGCCTCTCTCCCCACTGTGCTGGTTGCATGTTTGTCCCTAAGGATGCACTCACTCCTGGCCATGGGCAGTCAGACCAGGACAAGGCAGCTGCCCACCCATCCCACCTGCCCTCCAAGCTTCTCCATTTCCACTTGGCAATTCGATCACTTGCACTTGTTTTTCTTTTCCCTTTCTTTCTCTTGGGCAGAAACCCAGCCTATCCATCAGACCTGTCCAGAAGCAGCACAGCTGCTCCTGATGGGAGACCCCCCCCAGTAGGGCACCTGTGGGCTGCCTGCCACCCACTCAGGGCAGAACATGCCCTATGCAACCACCCACCACAGCTGGCTCATCCTGTCACTTCCCATCCCAGCAGTGGTCCAGGAGGGGTTTTTTGGGCTCATGGCAAATTTTGCCAATGCTGCAGTAGCTGGAAAAGAAGCAACAGGCACACAGTGCCCTCAACTCTCCACCAGCATAAGCCTCTCACAGCCCAGCTTGCCCACCTCCACATTGTGGTGTCAGATTTGGGCTCTCACATGTATTCCCTCTCTAACAGAATGTGTTGGCAGCACAGGGTCCTGATCTATGGCCTACCCAAATACAAATGATGCAGGAAAGGTCACTGGTGGGGAGGAACCCAAACATTCCTTATTTGAAGGTTGATGAAATCACCATAAACCACTCTGGCCACATGGAGGAGAAGGGATGGGTGGCTCTCTGCTGCTGGCAGTACCCTGAGGCCAACCTGCTCTGCCTCCCTTGCCTGGAGAAGGGATGTCACCCGCAGTGTGTGGGGATACCATGGAGACCAGTTAATGACTGTCCTTGCCCACGGACAGATCCTGGCACTGTCCACAGAGGACGGGACAAAGGCACAAAGCGTTTGCTGCCTCAGGGAGCAAACTCCCAAACCATGCCCATCCCGCCATCCTGGGCTCCATGCTGCATGCCACGGCCAAATGCCATCTCATCAGGCCATGAGATCTGGCACTTGGGGACACATGCTGCTCGGGGAGCTGAGCCCAGTGACACCCGTCCCCCCCGGCCCGCAGTGACAGCAGTCAGGGGGGTTTGCTGTGCACTTGACATTCCCTGGGTGCTGCCATCCTGGGGCACTGCCCTCCCCTGCCCACAGGCTCCCGTGTCCCAGCCCAGCTGTCCTGGCCCTGCAGCTGTCTCCTGCCACAAACCTTCCATCAATCAGCCTTCTCCCTGCAGTAACTCATCTCAAGAGGAGACAAAAGCAGGAAAATTGTCTCCCTGGTGACCTTTCAGCTGCCAGACCGTGGCACCAGACCATCTCCCTGCTCAATTGTATTGTCCCTCACCTCCACAGGATGGACCCCAGCAGTTCCAGCCATCAGTGGCCTTGTGCAGCCTCTGTGCCCTTCCCAGCTGCCCTGCATGCAGCAGTGTAAGCAAACTGGGGCTGGACCATGCTAACCAAGCATTTTTTGGGATTTTTTTAACCTTTATTTTCCTTTACACACACGGCTGGGTTGGGTGCTGGATGCACAAGCACTTCAGAGGCCCTGGGCACTGAGTGCACTTGGCAGACCTGCAATGGCAGCGCTTCCAAGGTCAGAGGATTTGGGATAGCCAATACAGACACTTGACTACGTTCCCTGCTTCAGCCCTGGCTGGCTTCATGCTCCCATCATCTCTACACCCCCCAGTGAAAAGGCAGGAGCAGCTTCAGCCACCCCAACACCCCAAACAAAAAAGGTTAAAACATCTCTGATGAGCCTAAAAACTGTGAACGTTTCACTGGCATTAAATGATGAAGGATGGACACCTTGCCTGGAACTGGGAACATCAGGACATGGCATCCTGAGGGGAGGCTGGAGAAACTCCTGTGCCTGCAGCTGCTTGCACCAGGATGCTCTCACCAATTCTCCTGAGTAACATGCAAAAAGTGCTCGGACAGGTGACAGAATATCCCATCTTTCCTCTCCTTTCCTCACCTGGAGGCTTTGGCTGTGCAAGAGAGGGCAGTGGTGGGTTGGGATCCTGGCTCTCCCACATCCCTGCACTCTGCCACAGCCACATCACGTGTGCTTCTGCCCTGGGCTCTAGTGAGGGTGATCTGAGCTGCTCAAAGTGTTTTTAAAATCCGCCCTTTGGGCTGAGAAGCCTTTTGGTACCAGCAAAATGAGCCTGTGATTTTCTCTCTCCCTCTCTGGCTTTGCTTATCTGATTGAAAAAGAAAATGGTCGGACCATTCCCTTGTCCCCTGAGAGGGAGGGGACAGAAAAGACTGTCGTAAAGACATTTCCCAGCAAGAACTCCAGCAGATGTGTTTATGTAAAGCTCTTTGAAATACACACTAAAAATACCTCTTCAAAATTAGGAGATGGGGAATATTGTGAGTGCTTCCCACAAGCACACATATACACACACAAATACCCATGGCAGGTTCTTTGCCCACCTCATTCAACCCGTTATTATTAGTGCAGCAGGAGCCCTGCAGTTTGTTATTGAAAATTATAATAGCAAATCACCGAGATATTTTCCTTGATTACACAGACTCCAAGCCAGTTCAATTTTAATCTTCTCCCTGCTATTTTTTTCTCCGTATCAGCAGAGGCACCAGCTGCAGAAAGGCACGTGGGTTTCTTGAGGCAGTTCAAGCGCACAAGAGAAACACAATTCTGTACTATACATTTTTCATAAGATTTTTGCCAGTTGTGACTCTCCTCCCCCTCCTGCTCCTGGGAACTCTGTGTCCTGGCACAAGCCTGGATGCGGCTCCTTTTCCTTCTTGCACTCCAGAAAGGTTTAACGACTGCTCTCAGCGCATCCCGGGCCAAAAAAGCAGCTTGGCTCTTTCTTTTCCAGCAGTTGATTTACTATGCATGGTTGGATCAGAACAGAGGAGCTTCCCTGCTGGAGGAGGCCCCGGTGGCGGCGCAGGATCAGTGCCAGATGCTCCGGGGGATGCTGTGAGGTGGCAGCCCACGTGGAGGGCTCTGTCCCGGGCACCAGCTGGCAGCGGCGGCGGCTCCTGCTGTGCAGCAGGGGATGGACAATCCCTGCAGAGGGAAAACTCCACCATACCTCCGTGAATCGCCTTCTTAGGCAGGGTCAGGCACGAGGGTGAGCACGGCCCCTCCCTGCTCTCCACGGCTCGCTCTCCTCCTCCCCAGGGGCACCAGGAGCTCCATCCCCTGTCCCCCTTCCTTCCCGAACACCTTGCAGGGCTCGGTGTCCCCGTCCCTCGCTGCCAGCGACCCAGGATGGCTCTGCTGACTGCCTGCCAGCGACAACAGCGAGAAACCTGAGGAATATGGCACATGGTCACATTTTTTCTAAAGAAAACCTGGACTGCTGCCCCATCTCGAACGGTTTCTGAGGCATCTTGTGCCTCCCACGCTGCCGGCTCGGAGGTCCCTGCGGAGTTTCCTGCCCGTCAGCACCTGCACACTGCCGGGCCAGGCTTGCTCTCAGGGGGACAATCCCGTGCCCTTCCTGTCCTCAAATCCTCTTCCTTAGATAAACATCCCTCGGGTTCCCATGTCTGTACAGGAGCCAGTTTTCTCCTCCTTTGGCTGTTTCAGGTGCCTGCAAATGCAGATGGAAGCGCTGACGTGCTGCCCCATAGCACAGCAATGTGGCACATCCCATATTTTGGGGGATGCTGGGCTCCTGGGTGACCCAGAGGCCTGGGGCTGAGAGCTTATGCTAAACCCCACCGTAGCCCCACAGCCACTGTTCTCCCAGCTGGCCCCAAACAGCACTCCCAGATCCTTTCCTTGCCATAACCCCCAGGCAGCCTGCAGCAGCCATGAGGAGGGTGAGCTGACAGCCAGGCATGGGGGCAACCTGGAACAGCCCTTGCAGAGCTTGTCATTAGGAAAAGCCTGCATCTGAGCTCATGTTTCCCATTAAACACTTGCCCACAAGCAGCACAGGGCAAAATCAAGCTGGGCAAAGGTCAGGAGCAAGGGGCTGGGAGGTGGCTGTGGTTGGGCACTTCTCAACACAGTGTGGGGAGCCAGGAGCTGAGGAGCACCAGTGGATGATGCTTAATGGTTTAGGAAGGGTTTAACACAAAAAAAAAAAAAAGAACTCATGGATGTCCTAGAAAAGAAGAGCTTTGGCACTACCTGCAGTATGGTCAGGCTGGAGAGCACCTTCACACCCAAGGGGCTGTACAGCGCCAGCCTCTGCTCCTGGGACCATCAGATGTGCCTGCTCCCCCCATTGTCCAAACCCCGTGCTATTTGGCACAGCAAACAGCAGTGAAATAGTGTATTTGCCAATAACAACTCGTTAAATTTTAATCAAATAGGGAATTGTAAGCACACAGTTACCCGCAGCTCCTGGGAGCACTGAGAGATCACTTTAAAAATGAATTAGTAATTAGGCACTTTGGAAGCAGCAAGGAGAAGGTGGCTGGAGAAGATCCACTTGGAGCAGAAATGCTTTCTTTGCCACTCACATGAAGTTTTCCCTCCTCTCCCTTAATTTTCTTCCTTTGAATTGTCACTGGAAAAGGGGAGAACACACTGGAGGTCCCAAAACTCAGGTAATCCAAGAACACAACCTGTTCTTGCAGCTGCCACCTGTCTGCAGAGCTGCCCTGGAAATGCCTGGCTGAGATCTCTCTGCTGCCCCATCCATTCACCCAGGCTGGGGACAGGGACACCCAGGTCACCAGATGCTGGTCATAAACCAGCCCCTGAGCATGGAACACAGACATGGTGCTCACTACAGAACAGTGATTCCCAAGGGCTCAGCTTGAAATGACTCCAACATTAAAAATTGCTCAACAACCCCCAGGACAGACTCAGGGGTGCAGCCAAATGGATGTCCCCAACTTGGGTGCCAAATGGGTGTCCCCAGCCAGGGCATCACCTGGGCAGGGTCTGGTGAGAAGGGTTCCCTGGACATCTTTCTCTTTGGGACTTGCCTCCTGAACATCCAGCT
This sequence comes from Peucedramus taeniatus, assembly GCA_013400575.1. Classification (NCBI taxonomy): domain Eukaryota; kingdom Metazoa; phylum Chordata; class Aves; order Passeriformes; family Fringillidae; genus Peucedramus; species Peucedramus taeniatus. The sequence continues at coordinate 259,714 of WBNO01023436.1, read as the reverse complement.
ACCTGTGACACACAGGGCTGCACTGCCAGGGCCACCTGGGACCAGGAGGGCTCCAGGACACTGTGAGGAGCAGATGTCCCCACGCAGGGAAGCGTGAGCAACGAGCCTGCAACGTTCCCAGCCCAGCAAGGGATGTGGAAAGTGGGCTTTAAACTCCCACCCTCACTTGCTGACAGGGGTTTTTAGGGCCAGAAAGGCCCTTTGCCTCCCTGTGTGCAGTGACAGCTGAGCTGGGAAGCTCCTGAACTGCAGCTTCATGGGTGGGAGTGTTCAGTTTGACTCCAATCCTCTTTCCATGTAACACCCCCTGGTCCTGTGGGAAACACCTCAGTGGTCAGGCTGCCTGCCCAGGAAAGACTGCTGAGGAGGTTTTGATAAAGGAGAGTTTCTAGGAGGAAAGACAGGGCCATTTCTCCCCCCACTGTGCTCCAAGGAGGAAAAGGTTGGTATAGCTGTGCCGTCCCTGCCACACTCAGGGCTGTGGGGTACTCAGTGCTGTGTGGGAGTCAGAGCCAGAAAGAAACCTCCTGTCTGCTCTCAGGTCCCCAACCATCCACACCACCCTGCAGCTCTGGACATTGTCTTAAATCATCCCCAAAAAGAAAAGGGGACATATTTGTCAGCTTGCTGCTTCCTAGGGGGAAGATTTGGAAGAGGCAGGTAAGTCCCCGTGGCAGACCCTGCCAGGACAGGCTGCAGAGAATCATTTCAGTTTCCATCCCATCCATCTTTAATTGGGTGTAATAATAATTTTATTGCTTGCTGGGATTTGTGAGGCTGAACTAATATTTGTAAAATGCTTTGCTATCCTCAGCTGAAAGGCAATCTAGAGTGGCAAAGCCCTGGTGTTATTCACATTTGGATAATCCAGAATTATTCATAAACAAAATCAAGATTATGCAAATATATTCATTAGTTCTCAGAATACCTCCAGGAAAATAGAGGAATTAGTTTTGTTAACAATTATGTATTATGTAAGTGTGTGTCTAAGCACGCACAGCCCCCATGCTGGGGCACATTTGCCTGCGACTCATCCCGGGATCCCAGAGGGCTGGAGAACACAGGTTTGGCCTGTACAAAGCCACCATTTCAATTTTGGGATGTCCTGATGCCCCACAGCAAATGACAGCACACAGCCAGAGCCCTGTGCCCTGCCTACTGACACCCCCAGAACCCCCTCTGTACCCTCACAGACAGCCCACATGTGAGCACCATCACCTTACCCCCCAAAGCAGCCTTTCCTACCCAAATGAGGGCTTTCACAGTACATGCAGGGCCAAGAGGATGTGGATTTGGGATCTGGAGGCAGCCCCCTCACCCAGGGTCTGCCCTTTGTGCCCAGCACAAGCCCTCACACGATGCCAGCTTGTGCCCAGCCTGGCTTTCCGCAGTGTGTGACCGTCTGTTTGGGATGTGCTGGGAAACAGGAGATAAAGGTGCAGTGAAAATACTGCATTGTTTAATTAATGCCACATGCCTTTCACTCTATAGGTTGTGTGGATGGTTAATTATTTTTATAAAGAAAATAATTAGTCCCAATCAAGGCAGAAGCTCTCCAGAATTACAGCTCATTAACCGCTCTCACATTTTTCTGTTCTATAAAAAGTCATGCGGTGCTGATGAAGATTATAGACCCTTGGAATCAGCATTAAATACAAATTCAGACAGTGTTACCATCCTATTACCATCAACTGCATCGACTTGGCTTCAGTAATTGCAGCTGGAGATGAAGGGCAGGGATTTCTGCTCCACACAATCTCTGGAAACAAGCACCCTGCCCATCAGTTTGCTGCAAACAATGTGACACCAAGCTCTGACTTGGCTGAGTGCAGCCCTGAGGAGATGACAGCCACCAAGGAGAAAAGGAAAAGCTTTGCTGGCCGTGTGAAGATGAGGAGTGCTCAGGGTTGGTTCAGCTCCTGTTTGCAGTGGGGCTGCTCCTGCACAGCAGGAAGCACCCTGAATCTACCCTTTGGCAAAGCCACCAGTCCAGTGGATGCAAAGAGCCAGGAATTGCAGAGGAGACAAGGAGCAACCTTTAAGCAGTGGGATTATCCTCATGGGACATGGGGAAAATAGGGCATGGGGGATGCTCTTGCCAGGGATGGGGGAATATCTGCAGGCATCTCCCTCTGGGCCGTGCTAGTCCAGGCACTGGTCCAGTTCTATTGAACGTGGCAGAGACCTCGCTCAAAGCCTAATTGAAAGAAATCACAGCACATTAAAGGGAGTTCAGGTCAAATCAATACCAATGTGCTGGGGAGGGCGAGCAGGGGGAGCAGGGCACTGGCTGAACCCCAGTGCCAGCTTTGCAGGCAGGGAACAGTCTTTGTGCACGGGCTCCACTGCCTGCTTTTCCACCACGGGCAGACGAGGTGAGACCCGCTGTCCTCTGCCCTGGGCAGCACAAACCTGGCAGCAATGCAGGCCAAGGGCTGGCTGTGGCAGCCAGCAGTGGGGAGGGGGTAGGGGAGCCATGGCTCCTCTTAGCATCCTGCTTTTTAGTTTCCGTTAATCAGGGGTGGATGTGCCCTGGGTGGCATTCACAGCCCAGAGAGCCAGCAGCCAGCACTTTGGACCACGAGCCTCCACTGCAAAATTAACCCACCCATCCCCGTGGCACAGCTCCCGTGCCCAGAGCCCTTGGGCATCTGAGCCCTCTTGGGGGGAACGAGGAAATTGGGGCTCTGGGAAAAAAGCACTTGTGGTGAACTCCTGAGTCAATGGGAGAGTAACTACTGCCACAAGGCTGCACACAGCAAGAGCTAAACCTTCCACTGGCACGTGCTGCCAGTGCTGTGCCTTTGGCTCTGCCCCTGCAGGTGCAGAGATGATCCATGCTCACAGTGAGGGCAGGGATAGAGACAGGGACCCTGGCAGCCTGGACTCACCAAAACATCCAAAACCCCTCCAAGAGATATGAAAAACATCCTTCACCTTTGCTGGCTCCTGACCCACATGTGGGAAGTGTTTGGGAGAGCACAAGGACTGGTCCAAAACCACACCAAACTTCTCCAGCTACCAGATAGAACTGAATCCCTGCATTTGGGGATGTCCAGGGATCCTAGGGGAGATGCAGCCAACATATCCTGTGCCCTGCAGAGCTCAGCCCTGCACAGGGACTCCCAGGGGCTAGAGGAGGTCTCCAGGAGACCAAGATTAGGAGACACAAGGCACAGCCAGGCCCACAGCCCATGGGTTCCACTGCTCCCCAGCAGGGCAGGCTGCAAACCTCCCCGTTTCAGGGGTTACACCACAGCTCCCTTTGTTCCTCCTCCACTGGCAGTGCCCACCCAGACCCCCTGCACCTCCCTCTCCGTGGCATTATCCTCCTGCCCCTCTGCTGGCTGGCCCTGCACCATCACCCTCTAACCCTGCCAAGGCGTGGCTGATGGGCAGACAAAGGCAGGGATGAGGAGGAGATAAGAGATAACCACAGAGGCTGCCCCACACACAGGGAAGGGCAGGTGACTCATGACAAGTTTTGTTGCTTTGGGGTTTGATTTTCTGTAAGTTGCCAGTCTTGGAATTTTCTGGAGAATAAAATCCCCATCCCTTCAAAGAAGTGCTGAAGCCAGTTGTCTTGCTTGTCCCCATCATAACAATCCTGACCGGGCTCTGATTAGAGCAACGGGATTTGAAGAGGGCAAATGCTTTATAGGAAATAAATTCTCTGAGTTAAAGCACCAGCCTTAGGGATAGATCTGCCCAAATCCCAAACTGCCTCCTGCACCCTCTGGGCCCCAGCCATGTCCATGCCCTGGCAGAGCAGGGTTGCTCTGCTGGCTGCAGCTGATGGAGCTGTGGAGAAAAAGTTCTGTTATATTCACATGCTCTTACAGATTGGTGTTACACTTGCACAGCTTTGGCGGGCAGGGGATTGTATGGCAGCTCCAGCTGACCCCCAGATTAATGCAGCAGGAGCTCTTTAACTGTGAAATCTCTCTTAATGCAAAAATATTTCTCTTGCTGGGCAGTAGCTAATTCTTCATCCTGACGGTAATGTAGCTCAAATCCCAGCTCCTGCCCCACTCTGTTCCAGTCACCCTCCAACACACGTGGGCACAGAGATAAATTCAATACAACCAGCCCATTGCCAAAGTGCCATCAAGTTCCAGCGGGATGATGCGCTGCTGGAATTTGATGTTAGTGGCAGTGCAAACCCATTTTCTCATCGTTGCCTGTGGGTCTCAGAGCATTTCAGCCACCCTGTGGGCTGCAAGATGGGCACCAGACCCCAGCCCTAGAACCCAGCAGCAGAAAGCTCCCACAGCCCATACCAGCAAGTCCTCCCACAGCCTCCCCTGCCCCAGGGAGGAGAGAGAAGAGCAGCCCCACAGGCAGCAGGACCCTGCCCACTGTGTCCCCTCTGCCCACCCAGGCGCCCACTCAGGGGTGAATGAGGAGATGCCCCCGGCTGGGGCTGGGCAGCAGCTGCTGCTTCTTCCATTAATGACGGGACATAAATTAAACATGCAGAGTTAAACAGGTCATCAGTGGAGTCCCAGCCTCGCTACCTCCAGACCAGAGACTCATTTCAGCCCGCCTCAAACACCAGTACAGTTTTTAATAGAGTTTATTTTGCCACTTGCATTATTTTTTGTAAGCCCTTCCTGCAGTCCCTGCTGCGTTGGCAGGGAAAGCGTTCCCGCCGCGTGCGAAAGAAACGGCTATTTTTAAACTCCCCGTGTTTGTCAGCGCTTTCAGCTCGAGTGGCTGATGGAGAAGCCAGTTTTGCAGCACCCGGTGTCCCGCAGAGGGTCGTGGCCTTTGCCAGGAGATGGTGGCACGGACGTGGGCACTGTGCCTGGCCACGCTGCTGGGGGTGATGGTCCTGCCCGCTCATCCCCGGCACGTGCCAGATCCACACCAAAGCCTTGTTGGGGATGCTGTGCTGCTGGCACCCACCACTGCCACCACATTTCAGGCATCACAACCTCTGTGCTTTTGCAGACACCTATGAAATCATCAAGCAAGGCTGCAAACACAAGCTGGCTCCCGGGATTTGGCCTTTCTCCCTGCCCTTTGCTGGGAATGCCAATCCAGGCATCAAACCCAGGCCTGTTTTTCAGCTGATGGCACTGCCAGGGATGTGGGGCCAGAGGAGGACCCAAGGGGATGGGAGCTGTGTGTGGGTCACAGGGAAGAACTGTGGGTCACAGCAGACCCAGTCTCAGAACAGCAAAGAGCCCCTGGGGGCTCATGCCAGAGCAGGGGCTGTGGCAAAAGCCCTGGCACCCTCTGCAGCTGAAACACTGCTGGGACTTTCTGGCCTGCGTCAGGCTTTGCAGTGATGAGGTTTCAGTGCGCCCAGGGAGAGAGGGGAAAAAAAAAAAAAGAAAAAGAAAAAAAAAAGGAGAGAAAAAGGTGGTCATGCATGAAATTATTTCATTTCAGTGACGCGGGGGTTGCATTTGATAAGTCCAGCTTATAGAGAAATGGAGGCTCAGATAGGTACAGCCACCAGCCATGGAGATGTGGGAAGGGGTAGGAATGGGGCTGAGCAGAGGCCAGGGAAATCTCCCAAGCCCAGGGAGCCTGCTGAGAGAAGGGACCCTGACATTCCGTGAGAATGGGATCTGCAGAGACCCTTTCTGGGGTCAAGCTACAGCAGGACAGGCTGTCCCAGATGATGGGGGCAGGATGGTGACAGCAAGGAGACACGAGCAGCCACAGGACCTGGCGCTGGGCAGAAGCTCCTTAGCAATCCCTGTCATCAAGGTCATCACTGCTATTTATTATTTAGAGTCTCACAGCCCTAAATATTCATTAGCAGGACTTTGTGGGAGGGGTGTGAACACGTGCATGGGGTTCAAGTGTCCTGCTCTCCTGCCTCTCCAGGGATGGGATAAAAGCAGGGATGGGGACTGGCTGGAGCTGGTGCTGCTACCTGAGCCAGGCAAGGATGAACTCCAGCCCTGCAAGACCCTAAACTGTCATATTTCACCCTGGCCTGGTTCTCCACACTCCATGAAACAGCCTCACATGAGTGCTGGGATGCTGCTGAGGCAGAGAGGGGACCCCATGCTCAGCACAGCCCTCCGAGGTGCCAGACCCCACCAGTGCTACCCTCACAAACCTGGCACCCCCAGCACCTGCAGATGTGGGGCTGCCTGGCAGCCAGGTCAATGTCTCCAATGGGTTTGATCAAGGGTGAAATCAAATATTTCTACAAAACCATCCTCCAGCCAGCCAGTGGAAGTGTCCTCCCTTTTGCTTCCTTCCACCTGATTTCATCCCTCATCTAAAGAGATCAGACACGGTGCTTCCCTGGCACAGCATGAGGCTCCCCCTTGGCCAGAGGTGGGGCAGCAGCAAATCCTAGATTTAGGGAGACCTTCCTCCCGTGTCTCCTCAGCAGCTGCTGTGGCCTCTCACTCTCAGCAGCAGGGCCAGGTTGTGCCTGTGTTCTTGCTGGCGAGCGTGGGAGCAGGGCCCATAGTTTGGGCCCCAAGCAAAGCTCAGCAGAGCTCTCAAGTGGGCATTTTAGGTCAGAAATTACCTGTCCCCAAAATCACAGTGTTTCCCAGCAGAGAGGCCAGCAGGGTCACAGTGCCCAGCACCAGTCCAGAGGAGAGGCAGATGGGCAGGGCCGGGGGACAGGAGGAGGATGGGGATGACGAAGGCTCTGCGAGCAGCAGGGAGCGGGTCCTGCGGGCATTCCCAGCTCTTCCCCTCACTCAGCTGCCCCCAGCCCCCCGACAGTTCCCGAGCTGCCTAATTAGCTCTCCCTGCTCCCAGCGCCGTCCAGCTGGAGCCGGAGGGCAGGGCCAGACAAAAGCCTCGCTATTGACAGCCCCTCCGAGGAAGGGGCTTTTCTTCTCCCCCTCGCTTTTCTTTTCAAGCCCCTCTCCCCCCGACTTGGGCCGGGGCCACGGGCTCATTAGCACTTGGGCTCGCTGGATGGAGGCGGCAGATGGCAGCCAGGCTGCTGGCGCGGCCGGCCCCGCCGCCGCCTCTCCCCGCGGAACAGATGCCCGGCCAGCATCTGAGGGGGAGGATTAACGGGAGCGGGGGGCCAGCGGCACTGCAGGGCTGCCAGCGGGGCTTCCTCCCCGGCAGGGCACCCCACGTCCCTGCCGAGGGGCTGCCAGCCCGCTGGGGACTCGCGGCCGCCCAAAGAAGCCAAAGGTCGGGATGGCCAAAAGTCGCCGCAAAGGCCACGGGACAGCTGCAGGCGCTTCGTGCGCTCGCTGGGGTGCTGAGACCTCCGACGCTGCAGTGCCACGGCTGCTCCTGCCTTGTCCCAGTGCAGCGGGGAGGACGCGTCACCCTTGTCCCGGCGCGTCTGCGGCAGCATCCAGACTCCTCTCCAAGATCACCCGCAATGGCAAACTACGGCTTAATCCCACTTCAGCAGCACATCCCTCCCCCTCCGTGCACGGTGCATCCCGGGGGATTAAGGGTTAAAGCATAAATCCCCAGCGCTGCCCTGATGTGACCCACTTAGACCATCTGGCAGGGAGGGATGCAGGAGCCTCCTCTCCCCAGCGCTGCTCACGGCATCACCGGCTGCCCCAGGAGCTGACACCAGCACCCGCAGGCCCCAGCCCAGAGTGCCCAAAAGTGGATTTTGGCTGAGATTCTGGGAACAGGGCAGAGATAGGGCAGCTCATGCCAAAAGTACCGTGGCTGGCAGTGTGGCAGCAGAGAACTAAAGCAGCCCCAGAATTATCCCGCACTCTCACCAGCTCCAGTTCCCTGGGATACCCTGGAGCATCTCCCGTCTGGATGCCCCCAGGTCCCGGCAGCGGTGCTAATGGAATTCTTAGCGGTGCTGGGTGTAGTCAGGCTTCCAAGTGAGACAGGGCTCCCAAGCCCGTGCTGTGCCCGAGGTCATGGCCAGGGAAGAGATGCAGACAAAAGCCCAGCCCAGAGGGAGGAAAGCAAATCCTGCTCTGGGGCTGGGGCCAGAGCCTGGTGTTCATACCCATCCCCAGAGGCTGGTGGCACCTTAACACAGCATATTTTAAAAGCCTTTTCAGTTCAGTAGAGCCAAAGCCCTATCCTCATGATCCAGAGCACCCTGGTTTGGCAGAGGGGCTCAGGGAAGGGTAGGTGGTCCCTGTCCCTGACCCCATCCCTCCTCAGCACACTGAGCACAAAACCCCCTCAAATCCCACACTGGGATTTTGCATATGCTGGAGCAATTCCCCTGCAAAGGCAAGCTCTAGGTCAGCCCCAGCCTCACTTCACCAGGCAGTCCCTCACCCTCAGCTGCACAGCAAAGCCCCACCAGGCCCTTTGTGGGTAAAGGTTAATTGGAAAAGCCCCTTTCCCCTCCACCTCGGTTTTTCCTTTCACTCTGCAAACTGGTCAATAATCCATTTACTTTGGCAGAGCTCTGCTCTGGGCACAAAGCTGTCTGGGGGGGGCTGGATTTCATGCCCCCCGCCCCCCAGCCCCAGCAGGAGAGAAGGTATTAATATACTCCTTTGTTCCAGGATGTACCATGGGTTTAGCAGAGCTTTAACCCTCCCAGCCTCCAAGACAGCTTGGTGAGAATTTAGATGACAGAGGCTTTACCTGCAGAAGCAGCAGGAAGGTAGTGGTGAGGGATGGGGCAAGGGGAAAAAGCATCACTTTCTGTCCAGGTAACCCCATCGCTGCCCCACAAGGATGCAGGATTGGGCCCTTAGCCATTCTCAGGGCATCCTACAGGGATGCTTTGGGCTATGGACGCTGGAGAGGTGCCTGGCAGGACCGCTATGCTGCAGATGAACCCTTTGAGACTCCATGAGGGCACAGGCCCAGCCAGGAAAACTGGTGGGAGGTGGGCAGAGCTGGCCTAGAAACCATGGCAGTGTCTCCGCTGCTGTGGGAAGCGTGGGGCCGGATCCAGGGCAGGGTGTTTGCAGGGGACCAGCTGTCAAGTGTGGGAGAAAACAGGAATCCAGATGGTCATCTTAATATTTCATTTGGCTAACTGGTTTCCCCATCTCCTCTCTGGCACCACAGTCATTTGCTCTTAAATTAGTCGGGAGTATCGTCAGGGAAGAGAGGCTGGTCCAAGCAGTGGCGCAGCGAAACCTTCCGGAAAAACAAACCCAGAGCAGAGCCAGGCATGGAAACCACTACAAGAGGAGCTGCTGCAAGCCTTGGGTCTGTTCTCTCCATGGATGGGGAGCAGGAGCCTGGCTCTGGCTATTGCTGGACTACAAGCCTAGGGCCAGCTTGGGGACATCACTGTGCAGCCCATTGGGGACTGACTGCAAAGCCCCTGGGGCTGTGAGATCTGGCATCTCAGAGGTGTGATCCTGCCCAGACGGCAGCCTTGGGCTCCTGGCAGAGCCCTGTGGGATGCGAGCCGAGCCAGCAGCACCGAGGAGAAGAGCTGGGAACCACAGCATCTCTGTCCCCACAGCCTTTGGTGGCAGCCCCTGGAACAGCAGAGCCCTCCGTGCCTGGGGCAGGGTGAGTGCCCCGCGGACCCCGGGGTGAGCCCCGCCGGGCTGGCCCCGCTCTGTGCAGCTGCCACACCACAGGGAACATCCCCGGGCCCGGCAGCACGCCCCGCCAGGGGACAAAAGGAGCCAGGCTGTGCTGACCCGGCGGCGGCATGGCCGGAGCACAGCCCGGCACGGGCACCTGGATCTGCTGGTGCCCACCACAAACCACAGCAAAGCCAAGCTGGCGGGGCCGCTCTGCTGCGTGCCAAGAGCTCCTGCACTGTTTCACTCCCACCGGAGCTGTCACTACCCACAGCATGGAGAGGTGCACAGATCTGGGAACTTTTTAATGGACCTGCAAACACCCTGAGCTGCAGTGCTCAGCCCCACTACGATGTCTGCGCAATCCAAACTGCTGGCTAGATAGAGCCAGGCATCATTCCTGGCACCCAGGCTGGCTGTATTTCCCCAAAACCTGAATTTGTTGCCTTATTACACTTCCAACTGCAAGGTATTTAATCAGCACAGCTCACCCAGGAACCTTTAGGCAGGGGTGTGTGTGTAAGCCAGCCCTCAGCCCTTCAGGTGCCGACCGTACCCGATGCAGGGACAGAGAAAAACACGGAGGTTCCTCTCCACCACAAAGGCTGAAGCCCTGCAAACACTGCCTGTGGAAACAAGAGTTGCTCTTCTCAACTGGAGACCGAACCCATGCCTTTCCCATTTTCCTACACAGATTAATGAAAATCAGAGAGATTGGGAAAATTCACACTCAGCAGCTGGGCTGCAGGGGCAGAGGGGACCCCCATCCTCACTGCTGCTGTGGCTCACAGCCTCCACCGGCACGGGAAGCATCCGAAATGGCTCGTTCCAAAGGATCTCCCTCCTCCTTAGTACAGGCTGAGCCCCCAACACCCAGCCTCCTGCAGACCAAGCCCCTCTCCTCTACAGACAGAGCACCTCCACGGAACTTTGGCTGGTTCGCCACACCAGCTGGGCAGGAGCCGGCAGAGTTAAAACAAAGCAAAGAGGAGAGCCAGCAAGAGAGTCCTTTCTTTATAAAAGCAGCACAAATAGGATATTATTAACAAATACTAAGACAATCAGCAAAATAAAGCTGGTCTAAATTCGGGTGTGTATGGCTGTGAGGAAGCCACACGCACCTTTGCCTGTGTGACAGCCTGGCAGAGAGGCTCAAGGGGTACCTGCAGCCCCCTTGCCTCTTTTCATAGGTTTCTCTGTCGCTCAACCTCTGGCAAACATGGGGGCATCGACTTTCCTGGAGCAGGAGGACAGGACAGGTACTGGGTGAAAAAAGTCAAGGCTGCTTGGCTGTGGGACGTGGGGGACACCATCCCCAGAGCTGTCCCTGTCCATGGCAGTGCCCAGGCTGCCTGTGCTGTGTGTCCCTGGGGGGTACCAGCCTCCCCTCGGTGACAAGGCAGGGTCCAGCCCCGGGAGGCTGTTTCCCTCCCACGGCTTCACCTTCCCAAGGGTCCAAGGTGAAGGACTGACACAGAGACAAGGCCACCAGCAGGACACACACCCCAGGGCTCTGCAGAGCGGGGATGGAGCTGGTCACACTTTCCAGCTGATGCCACTCACCACAGCCCAGCTAAAGCTTTGCAGACCCTCACCCTGCTCCCAAGCTCCAAGGACCAGCGAGCCAAAGTTTCCCAAACCTGCTCTGGAACACAGCACCTGCCCAGGGAGGGGGCTCAGCCAGCCAGCATCCCCCAGCCTCAGGCACGGGGAGGGTGCCTCTGCTCCTTCAGCCGCGAACTGCTGGTGGCAGGGGGACACGCTCAGGACTCTCTTTATGGTGGGAAGGGGACTAGAGGTGGAGAAGGACGCGAGGTCTCCCAGAGCTCCTCCTCCCTTGCCCTTACCTGGGCAGCGGCTTGCGGGCGGTGATACTGGCCACGATGATGCTCTCGGGTCGCGGCGTGGCCACGGCTTTGAAGGTGCCTCTCCAGAACTTCTCGAAGAGCTGCTTCTCGCCCTGCTGCACGCCGGCCATGGCCCCGGGACCCACGGCCAGCCCCCGGCCG